>BLKR01010070.1:0-71015 GCA_011170035.1 Teleogryllus occipitalis
TATATATATATATATAAGAAAGTCGTGTTAGTTACTCTATTTATAACTCAAGAACGGCTGTACCGATTTGGCTGAAAATTGGTGAGCAGGAAGCTTAGAGCCAGGAGACGGACATAGGATACTGTTTATCCCGTTCGACAGCGTTCCTGTGTAAGAACGCACGTTTTTGCACGTTTTCGCACGTTTTCGCGTGATTTCACATGTTAGCGGTCATTGTTGCCTGTTGTAACCCATTGTTGTAACGCCGCACTGATAACAGAAGGCGATAATGATAGCCGCCTTTCGTTCGCCGTTATATCTATATATAGTCGTGTTAGTTACACTATTTATAAATCAAGAACGGCTGTACCGATTTGGTGAGCAGGAAGCTTAGAGCCAGGGGACGGACATAGGATACTGTTAATCCCGTTCGACAGCGTTCCTGTGTGAGAACGCACGTTTTTGCACGTTTTCGCGTGATTTCGCATGTTTTCGCGTGATTTCGCAGTTTTCGCGTGATTTCGCGGGTTTTCGCACCTTTTCGAGGGTTTTCGCACGTTTTCATGCGTTTTCGCACGTTTTCACGCGTTTTCGTATGTTTGGGCGGAACGGAGTTCTCTGTTAAGGTGGAACAGAGTTCGCTGGGTCAGCTAGTTATTAATATAGATGTTTTAATATTGAACATCGATGTTTGGGAACATCGATGCTTTGTTATCGTCGTCGCATCACCAGCCGCAAGCAGAAGTATCGCACTCCCTCTGCTGCCCGCGAATATCACAGAAGTGGTTGCGCATCTCGCGGGTGTTTCGTTCGAGAATCGCAAAACAAGCTCTGTTCAAGCAACACATTCCCAACTGTCTTGGCAAGTTTCTCCGCGGCTTCTGTAGGGAGCACGGCCTTGTGTTGCGGTGCCACGTAGAGAAGCACTCGGGGGAATACAGCCCAGATGCCCGCCGCTACCCACATCGTTAGCAAAGGATACCCCAGGGTGGAAGAGAGGCTTACGTGGCTCAGGACATCCATATTGATGTCACTGCAGTGTTCAACTGCGAGGTCATAAGGTTCCACTACCGACGGTGGCAGGATTTTCGACACTAGCTTTTCAGCTAGGTCGATTTCAGTTGCTGTCTGGAGGAGAATTCTAGCGGCCGGCTGCTCTGGTCGGTAGTTATCTGTGGTTTCTCCGATCAACACCAGGCGAATGCCGGAGCAGTACTGTAACAAAGGGGCCACGGACCCCGCGCGATATTTCCTTCCTCTTCCTTGACCTATCCTCTCCCCTTGTACACTTACACTAACATGCAGTACCATACATGCAAGGAGACCAGTCGGGGGCTTTGTCCAGGCTGGGGCGGTGCCCTACTGGAGGGAGATACCTGGTTAGGGAAACACCGCTAGACAACATGTAGGACGGCGCCCGATCTCGGCGTCCAGCAAGGAGAGAATACAGAAATCTCCCATGATAAAAACATGCTCTACAATTATGGAACTCTAGCCCGGAAATAGGAAATATTTACTGAAAAAAAAATCTTCATGAGTGCGATGTTCGGTTGGTTTCGTAACACTGAGAATCAATTACAGACTAATAAATTCGGGCGACAGAGGCAGGTGATCAGTATTTCTTGTAAATACCTAAAACAGTAAAATGTCCTAACATATATTTTTACTTGTTTTATTTACAGTCGCATTATTATTATTATTATTATTATTATTATTATTATTATTATTATTATTATTTCTTTGTTAGGATCGTCTATACTACGGGTTTTACAGAGCTGCATCTCAAGTCCCGTCACCACGGTGGTATTATGGCACGGAGATGTCTCATCTTTATCTGTCGTGCCGCTAGGTGTTGCATGCTCGCGACCGTATCAAGCAATGCTGCACATGAAGCAACTCTAGCGGCACGAGTGAGAAAGACGCGAAAAACCGTGCCATAATGCCACCGTGGTGACAGGCCTGGAGTGGCCTTGAGAGGCAGCTCTGTAAAAACTGCAGTACAGGGACCATGATGCAATTTGAACCCATCTTTTTTACTTGTTCTTTCTTCTTTTTCCAGTACTCCTTCATATTATCACTATGGTTCATTTTCCTCTCTTCTGACCATTTTGCACCAATTTTCCTCTCCTACCTTTCTTAGTACCCTCCTATTTGTTGCAATTTATTTTTAAAAATATCTCTCTCTCCACTGTTGCTTCTTCTCATACATTGTTACTTTCCATATTTTTATTAATTTCATGAACTCAGGTTACGGTAGATTTCTTATTCCAAAGATACTCGAAAATTTATTTTGTTACTCTGTTATCAACCATCCTTAATATGTGTCCAAAAAACTAATCTTCTTATCGGAATTGTGTCTTATTTTTCCTATGTTGCGATATATTTTATCATGGCTTCTTAATTTCCAGAATTCTGTATTTTTGAGCGAACCAAGTATTTTACGTGAGATTCTTCTTTATAATACTTCTAATTTATCGAATTTATTATTATTATTATTATTATTATTATTATTATTATTATTATTATTATTATATAAAGCATAGGATAACAAAAACCGAACAACAGTCTCAAAGACGCACGATTGCATGTCGGATGTTTTTACCGCGTAGAGCGATGACTTGTGATGTTTCTTACGGCGAATTTAGCGCGGATGCATTTGGGACTCGAGAAGGCGTACGCTTTATCATGTGTAAAGAGATAAGCAAACAATATCTGGTTTCACTCCACGCGCAGTCATCAAGGCACTGTGACGTTTCTTACTTTTCACTTCCGAATCTATAGTGTAGAGAGGTAACAACAATTGTACCTGGATTTTTTTTCGTTAATTCATGGTTTCAGGTTTTATTCAGTTGTAATTCTTCACACACGTCAACATTAAGACCTATTGGTTCTTTTTCAGAGATAATTAAGATTGGTTGAGGTGGAGATACCAAAAACTAGTTTGTACCCGAAAATGGCGTTGTCTATGTGGATGGTTGCCCACATGAATATGTCTAGATTAGGGGTGCACAACTTTCAAGTCCTCAAGGGCCGCAACTAAGACTTTTAATATGGTGCGGGCCATATTTACGTTACTCGGGCTATCCAAACCAGACTTCTTCGGATTATTGATCTCGGCAGTGTGCCCGGCTGCTTTGAAAGGGGGGACAGTAATGAAACCATGCGTGATATCAGACCACCATGGATAACGCAGTGAAACACACTGGGAGGATTATGATTTCGTGAATTTACTAAAAATAATTCTTAAATCTTAAGTTAATCTGTTTTTATATTAAAAGAGTGTTGGCCTCAATAGGGCGAGTGAGATAGGGGCACAATATTCTCGCCCGACATGGATGCAAAGGAATTTCTCTTTTGACTAATAACCTTTCGCAGGCCACAATAAATGGTACCCCGAGCCACCAGTTGGACAGTCCTGGTCTAGATGGATGTGTCGCGCATAAGTCTACCAGATTAGAAGCTTAGACCTCACAATGGTAAATACGCTAGAAGGAGATAGATACTTAGGAACGTTACAAATACATGTTTCTAGTTGTGATGTCCCTAAGACCATTATAATATTTAATTTTTGTTGGGGGGGGGGGGTTATATGAAGCTCTTATGACATTTTCAATATTTTCTGGAACAAGAATAAATAGTTTCTTGAAATATTTTGCTCAAATAAAAGAAAGTACAATTAAAAGAAAGGTGTAGTTGCAATTCTCATTACAAATTTAAATACTTTCAAGAATATTTATATTTATGACACCAAAGGTTATCGTTTAAAAAGTTGTTTATAAGTTTTCTACTCAACCCAATTTCGTAATTTTTAATTCAAATGAATTATAGTGGGCCCCGGATGTGTTATTTCTTGCAATTATTAAGCGCTTTACAGTATAAACACTAAATTTTAGTAAAATGGTAAATCTAATAGAATGAAGGCGTATTTCCCATCATGTGTCCCAAATGTCCTTTGGTTGTGTTAAAAACTTCAAGAAGGCTTTGGTACATAGCGAGTAATCGTATTCGACTATAGGGTTAGAGTTGGAGAAGTGAATATGAGATGATCGAAGACTGTTTTCAAATGCAAAGATTAGTGGGTGCATGTAAACGCAATGTTCAACACTCGTCTGGCAGATGTGTTTTTTCTCAAAACATCACTTATAAATATCTGGTGAATTACATTTTTACTTCCTCGCTACGGAGTAAAGAGAAAGTTATGTAATCTGCGAAAAAATGGCGAAGTTTCGGCAGAAAACTCTTATTACTTGGCCCTGGTTACGAAAAAGTGGATAAATCCAGTTGCTCAATTTAGAAAAAAATCCTCTATCACGTGGAATAGCCAGAATCCTTGTTTTGTGGGTTCTTAATACCGCAAAATCGAATGCCGGCAAAACATCTGTCCGTCTGTCTGAATATTCGTCTGTGAACAACGTTAGCGGCTAAACTGTTCAGCCTATTTTTTCCAAAATTTATATTCCCCAATTAATATAACTGATATTGCGGCCCCTTAAATTTTAACCTGACATTTTAATTCAGGGGAGGGAGTACTTTACATGAAGTGCATGGGACGTTTTAAAATTTTGAAATAAGATCATGTATAATTTTCGCGAAATTTTGCGTGAATATATGAGCGAGAAAATACGTGCTGTTTTAGCATCAGTAGATCACTTAAAGTGAAGAGTAGGATTTCTTTGCCAGAAAGCAGTACAACACACATATTGGTAAGTATATAGTTTTTATCAACCATGTTTTTAAATTAAAATTCGCAGTTAATAAACAATTAAAAGTGTCTTAGAATTCCTAATTTAAGGAGGTTTCCACCCAGAGATTTAGGTTCATCGTCTGGTGTAAGTCACAATTCTGATTATTTGGATAGGAGTAAATGATTTATCACATCTGAAGAACTACAATTACGAATTATAAGAACTTTTAATCACTTGTTTATTGATGTCTTTCATAAATTAGCTGATAATTTTATAATTAACCGGCCGTATGCGCATCGTCAAGACTTCAACTCCATCTACCCAAATTACGTACTGAAAAGTAAATAAAACACTGCTGACATAAATCAACATGATTGCCGTCTCACTTATTCAGAATGTTATTTACAGTCGGAACTATCTATGATTTGGAACATTCTATGATTTGGAACTGAAGTGCAGTGTATGAAACCAGGACGAAGTGTGTACGAAGTGTGTACGAAGTGTAACGTTCATTTTAAAATTTGTCAACGTTCGATTCGTACGCCAAACACTTTCTGAAGTGGTCACGTACAAACGTAATACTACATCTAGAATGATAATAACAGACGTGAATGATATATTCTTGGGTTGATTGTTCGATTGATTATTATTTCCAGGCGCGTCAACTGCTAAGAACATTGACGTCGTAAGTGTATTGCATGATTTGTCACAGAGGTGGCGGTGATATTCTCTTCTGGGCGGCGAGATTTGACGCCCTTCTACATATCGACTCGCGGGGCTTTCCTCGACCAGGTATCTCCCACCAGCGGAGCACCAACCCAGCCCGGACAAGCTCTAAGCTCCCGACCGGTCTCCCGGAATATGTCGTAGTGTAGTGCATGTTAGTGTAAGTGTGTGTGTAAGGGGAGAGGGTAGGACAAGGAAGAGGAAGGAAAGATCGCGCGCGGTCCATGGCCCGTTTGGTAGGGTACTGCTCCGGCATTCGCCTGGTGTTTATCGGAGAAACCACGGAAAACTACCGATCAGAGCAGACGGCCTCTAGAATTCTCCTCCAGACAGCGACTGAATTCGACGTAGTGTCGAGAATGCTGCCGCCGTGGGGAGTGGGAAGCTAGGAGCCCCGGTCAGAAGCACTGCAGTGACATGAGTTGAAGCCCTAAGCCTCGTAAGCCGGAATATATCGCTGGGCGTTCGCGCCGCCGCGGGGGGAGAATTGCCCGACCGCCCCGGGTGCGGTGGGGGTGGGGGTGGGGGAATGGAGCGTGGCGCACGGGCTCGTCGTGCCTCAGCCTCCGCCGCTAGATGGCGGTGCGGGCGGTGGAGGGGCTTATCGCCCGGGGCGACTTATGGACGGTGCTGCTGGCGCGGGGCCAGCTGTCGCCCCTGCGCGGCGGCGCTCGGCGGTTGGGGGCGGGGCGGTTTGGAGCGGGGCGGTGAGGGGCGGAGCGGGGCGGGGCGGGGGGCGGGTGGGACGGGGCGGGGCGGGGCGGTGAGGGGTGGTGAGGGGCGGGGAGGGGAGGGGCGGGGCGAGGCGGTGAGGGGAGGGGGGGGGGGGGGGGGGGGGGGGGGGGGGGGGGGGGGGGGGGGGGGGGGGGGGGGGGGGGGGGGGGGGGGGGGGGTGGACTGGACCACCGGGCAGGCGTGTTGGTCGGAGTAGTTGGGTTGGGTGTCTGACAGCGGGGGAATTCTAGGCCGGTTGCTCTGATCTCTTGTTTTCCGTGGTTTGTCCCATCAATTCCTGGTGAATGCCGGAGTAGTTCCCTAACAAATGCGCCACGGACCACGCGCGATCTATCCTTCCTCTTCCTTGTCCTATCCTCTCCCCTTACACATACACTTACACTAACATGCACTACACTACCACATATTCCGGGAGACCTGTCGAGAGTTTAGAGCTTGTCCCGTTTCGGGCGGTGCACCGCTGGTGGGAGAGTCCTGGTTACGGGTATATCCCGCCAGCCGACGGTAGAACGGCGCCGGATCTCGCCATCTAGCGGGGGCGCTCACCGCTATCTCCCGAGGAAAACATGCACTACACTAACGGGACTAATGAACTAAGCTGTTGACACGCGCCCGGAATCACTAATCAACCAACCAACCAAAAAATCCAGAGAAAGCATACGCTACACTTACGGACTAATGACCTTAGTAGTTGACGCTTACGGAATCACTAACAATCAATCAATTAATCGGTAGGACCATTACGACGGCGGGGCAGACCTACGACAACACTTGGTCGCGGAAGCACTTTCCTCTTAGTACGCTTTCGTGCATTGAGTGATTGATAGTGATTCTGGGCGCGACAACTGCTAAGGTCATTAGTCCTGCAAGTGTAGTGCATGTTTTTTTCCTCAGGAGGTGGTGATGATCTTGACTCGCTGGCTGGCGAGATCCGGCGCCGACCTACCGTCGGCTTCTGGGGTTTCCCCCTAACCAGGACTCTCCCACCAGCGGGGCACCGCCCCAGTCAGGGCAAGTTCTAAGCTCCCGACCGGTCTCCCGGCATGTAAGTGTGTTTGTATGGAGAGAGGCTAGGACAAAGGAGAGGAAGGAAAGATCGTGCTTGGTCCATGGCCTTTGTGTTAGAGCTCTCCTCCGGCATTCGCCTGGTATTGTTCGGAGAAACCACAGAAAATACCGATCAAAACAGCCGGCCGCTAGGATTCTTCTACAGACAGCGGGTGAATTCGACCTAGCTCTTCAGCTCGAAAATCCCCAGAATGAGCGTGAGTTTATGAGAGGTTTTCAGTTTCTTTATCTCGAAACGCTTTAGTGCTTCAGGGTTCTCGTGGCTCGTTTGGTTGCTGCGTTCGTATCTCTGACGGTTGTTGGAAGTTCTCTTAAATCAATGGCAGAGGAGATTATGAAGATGAGAAAGCAGGCGATGTCGAGGTCCTGGAGTGGCGAGGGGTTGAAAATGTAATATTACGCCTGGTATTATGCTTTTCTTTTCGTGATGACGGTAAATGATGTCCTCAAAATATGTACTTTAGAAATAAATATGTATGTATATATTTGGCCTTTTGTGTCGATAAGCCGATTTCGTCGGCCAGCTACCGGTGTCCCCCTTGCCTGGGCCTCGTTAAATTCCCTTGCTTGGGGGTAAGAGCGACATGAGGCGAACATGACGTGTTCTCTTCACCATAACTAGCAAGACCCGTATGCTTGAGCTGTTCTTCGTCGCACAGCTACAGAAACTGGGACGAAAAGGAAAGCTATAACTATATTTTTTGCCTCGACCGGGATTCGAACCCGGGAACCACATCACGGGAAGCTAGTACGTTGTCCATGAGCCATCTCAGAGGCTACAGAAATAAATATTTATTGCTAATTATTTTTTTTATCAAAGTTATTTATATCAAAGTTGTTCATTTTACTTCCAAAAGAAATTGAGAAGAGGGGAACGGAAAGAATCAATCAATATAGGAGTAAGGCTGTAGTCTGGCCAGCGCGCATTGCGTCACCTATTGTTTAAGACAGTTGTGCATGTTTGTGTCAGTGTCGCGTCAGTATTCATTAATCTGTAGATTTACAATAGCTACTCGTAAATGTGAAAGAAGCTTTTAAATAATTATTTGTAAATAATTAAAAGAGAACAAAGAAATCGTTGCTGTCTAAAGAGATTATTTAATATTAAATTTAGTCTCTCGCATGATTTTTATTTTCATGTTGTCAATTGTCGTCATTGGTTAGGTTGATTGTGTGCTCCCGCACCGTTCTTACTTTTGCGTTGAATATCAGTTTACGTTGTTTACATCGAAAGGCAATTATCGTCAAAAGTTTGAGATTGTGTTTGTGATACAAAATCTTTCGGTTAGCTCGGTTTTCATTTTTACCGAAAGAGAAGAGAAAAGAAGAGAAAAAAAGAGAAATGGTGATGACAATAGCATGATTTGTACTTAGCGTCTTGGCCGAGAGCTAATATTTTCGTTTGAGATGAGTTTGGAACTTTTTTTATCATTTACTTCCAGCATGTCCGGTGAGGTATGTCACATATGACATCATCTGATTCCTCAAAATATTTACCGTGTATTGATTAACCAAAAAGCTTCTTCAATAACTTAAAAATCACTACGCCCGTGGAAGTGTTTCCTTATGAACCTACAATAATTTACAATTATTTTATTCAGTAAGTCGGCAAAAGCTATTTTTTCCTACCATCTTGAAGAGCAGAGATTTTTTGTTCGTATAAAGTATTTTTTCTGGGTCCTACGCCATGGTCGATCGAACGAACAAACTACTTAAGCGCTGCTCCAGCGTTTGTGTGCAAAAGGGTGCTATAACACAGCTCGCCAGGAAAGTCTCTCCGCACAGGTATCATGCTGGTGAGAGAGCATGCAACAGAAATTATGTTGGTAGCACTAACTGCAGCTATTAAAACGTAAATTGCGTACTAACCCCATTCATAATAGATGCCAAAATTGTCAATCATAAGTGCCAATTTTTTTCGGGAAATCAATAAAAACTGTATGGATTCGTATTCCTGACATTTAACCAGAACCATTTCTAGGTAGTAGAACCCTAAGTAGTGGAATTTGTTTGGAGCATCGCTCTTGTACCTGAGAACTGGCATCGATTTATTTAATACAAGTGAAGCCGCCAATGCTTTGCTATTGCGGTGTATAACACATCACACACTAATGGTCACGTGATTGCTAATCGCGTTTTTCGCTACGCTGTGCAAACATTCAAATAGGTGAAAGACTTTCTCGCAAGTATGGATTCGTTCTGTCCTGTTTTGGACATGGTTGTCAAGTATCCTATTGTTAAAAAAATTTAGACATCCTTTCACTATAGCACTACCTTGGAGAAATTTGATTTAATTATCGGAGATTCAAGTAATAATTCCGGCCGATATTTCACAATCGCAAGGGCAGAATATTTGTATGCAGTGAAGACCCACATAATCCTTGACAGTACGGACAGACGCACGCAATCCTTGCGTACAGTTCAGGGGCGTTTCGAGTCGTCATAAACGAATAAAGGGTCTTTCCTGGCGCAGAGCGAAGTCGCTTTTCACTAAGGACATTGGAGTTCGATTCCCGCCGATCTCATGTGAATTTTTTTTAAAAAGAACGTGTCGTCTTGCTTCACCAGGGATTGTGCAACTCCTGTGAAGTGTCCTAAGCCCTACTCTTTTCCTAATTCCTTCCCAATTCTGGCCGCTGGGTAGTGATGCAGGGGAGCATGAAGTAAGAGGCGCGTACGCGGAGATGCTACTTGGCGGTCCTCTTTGACAACTGACAGACGAGGCGAGGCATATACAGACAAATAACTGATGTTAATGGAGGATTACTCCACGCTCAACGCTCGACCAGGGGCGAAGAAACACGTTGCGTCGACAAGTAAGATGATTAAGAACGCAACAAATTAAAAAAGTCAACAACAACGCCCAATCGTGTCCCATTTAATTCCAAGGACTCTTTAAATACTCCCTTTACTAAAAATAACAAAGCGTGAAAACTTGAGACAAATCGGTCGAGTAGTTTTTGCGTCTACGTGCGACATCCTTTATAAAGATTTATACGTGAACACAACTGCATGGAACATTTTGGTCCACAGCTCCTTTCGCCTTGCGAGGCCCCAATTGTCCTCCAGGAGAGATGCGTTGGACCTGGCGCGGGGACGGCTGTTAGCGCGTCGCGTTATGGGGCCGCCTTCGCGACGGCAATGGCGCCCCCCGCGGCGCGCCAACGACCAGCGCCAACTGCCGCGGGCGGCACGCGATCTGGGTCGACGGCCACCGCCCACTCTGGGCAGCGCCGCCCCGCCCCGCCCCGCACTCCTGCAGGCAGTTGGCTTTCGGGACTACTACAAATCATCATCATCATCATCATCATCATAGTAATAGCAATAGTAATAATCTATATATTTAAAAAAATAAGGTATTTTGCCATGGCTTTGTTTAGAGCTTCTACTGAACCGATTGTAGTATTTTTTCCTTTAAATGAAAGAATGTGATCGCTAGATGTGTTATCAAATATTGTTTGTGTTGATTCACCAACATTTACGGTGTAAATTAATTAATTAAATCATTCTTTAATAGTACGCTTATCAATAGTCAATTGTTTTCTTCCAAAGGGTGGCTGTTTCAAAATCGATATATATGAGTCGATAGAGGCTTCATGGTGGCGCTGTTTGATGTTTTGTTTTGATTGTTGAGATTTGTTTACAATTCATCAAGGTTTTATTTCAGTGTAATTATTGCATTGTGGCGTTGACAGTTTGCATGTATTTGCTTTTGTGGTGTATTTTGTAGAGAACATTCGGACAGTGTGTTTTGTTCGGTTGTACTGAAGTAGTGAAGTTGTTCACAGGTTATGTCGAATTCCGAATCGTTGCCCACGCGTCCCAAAAGTCGCAAACGTACATTAACTGGACGCAGGGAAAGAGAAAGTCAGCGTAAGTGTCGTGATAGTGAGGTCATTTCGTTTTCTGCTGGGTCGTTGTCTATGAAATGTCAGTTTTGTTCTGCTTTGCACTTCGCATGTGAGAGAAATTCTGCAAACGATTTACTCTGTGTTGCTTAAATGGGAAAGTAAGTTTACCTTCAAGCAATATGCCAGAAGAAATAAAAATTGTTTATAGGACATGATGACACATCAAAAAACTTTAGAAATAATATCCGTCAGTATAATAGTGCTCTTTCTTTTGTGCAATTTGGGGCCGATATTGCATTGCCACCTGCCCATGGGCCATACGTGTTCAAAATTTTGGGAACTCACATCACAGAATATCTTCGTTATACCCTGAAGATCCAAACAATGCAACGTATTGTGAACATTAGTCTGGTCACAGTATTTTACATTTATCTCAGATCTCACCGTCAAATTTTGACGGGTTTTCACTAGTAGTAATAATTATTCGCCTATGTAAATCAACTAACGTACCGGGAGCGGTAGCTCAGTGCGTCAACTGATGTCACTGCAGCGCCTCTGACCGGGAGGTCCTAGGATACACTCCCCATGGCGGCAGGATTTTCGACACTATAGCTTTTCTGCTAGGTCGAATTCAGTCGCTGTCTGGAGGAGAATTCTAGCGGCCAGCTGCTCTGATCGGTAATTTTCCGTGGTTTCTCCGATCAACACCAGGCGAATGCCGGAGCAGTACCCTACCAAACGGGCCACGGACTGCGCGCAATCTGTCCTTCCTCTTCCTTGTCCTATCCTCTCCCCTTACACACACACACACACGAGCATCCCTGCCTTACTCCCTGGTTTGTATAAGCTAATTCTGTTCAATATCTTAGAATACTTCTACAAATCTGTAAGAAGTTGTTTGAGAGTTACGGTTCCCAGCTCGAATTGAGTCGTTCAAGGACTGCAGAGGGATCAGTTTCCCATCGACGTAGGTGGCTCAGGGTATCAACTGATATTATTGTATTGCCTCTGACAGGCGGGCCCTACGTTTCCGCTTTTGACGGTAAGGCATGATTTTCGACATTAGCTGAACAGCTAGGTCGAATTCGGCCGGTGTCTGGAAGACAAATATAGCGGTGGGCTTCTCTAGTAGATTTCCTCAATTTCCTCGATAAATATCAGACGAATGTCAGAGGAGTACACTAACAAACAGGCCACAGACCGTACGCAATCTATCAATCCTCTTCCTTGTCCTATACTCACCCCTTACACACACACACTTGCACTAACATACATTACGCTACCACATATTCCGGGAGACCGGTCGGGGACTTAGAACTTGTCCTGGCTGGGGCGGTGCCTCGCTGGTGGGAGAGTCCTGGTTAGGGGGAAACCCCGCTAGCCGACGGTAGGTCAACGCCGGATCTCGCCATCCAGCGGGGGAAAATCACCGCCAACTCCCGAGCAAAAACACGCACTACACTTACAGGACTAATGACCTCAGTAGTTGATGCATCCGGAATCACTAACAATCAACTAATCAATCAATCAACTAAGCAATAAATTAATCAATAAATTAACCAATCAATCAACTAATCAATCAATAAACTAAACAGTGAACTAACTAATCAATCAAATAATCAATTAATCATTCCCCAGCTTTATTTTTGGTAATAAAATTATTCAATAATTCAAGTTCAAACGGAAAGGAGCGGAGGGGCCGTCTCCGCTGTGAGGGGGATTGGGGGGGCGGGGTCAGCAGTGGCACTGCGGGAGGGAGGTGCGCGCGATGGAGCCAAGAAAAGAAAAGGATGTGAAGGCGACAAATGAAGAAGAGGTCCAACCCCTGAAAAACGACCCTCGAGCTGACACATTTGCGAACATTATTTGCGACAGATAACTCAAACTCAGGAGAGCAGGGAGTATATTTCCAGGAACATAGAGCAGGAGGTCGGACGCCGGAATTGCAGGTCAGAAGAGGAACATAGGCTCAATAGATGAGACCTCTTACGCTAGCAAAAATGTGGCAGCACCAATAAGGTAAATCAATATTTTTTACTAATAAATAAATGTCTTTGCTGGTGGCGAGGCTATAGCTATTTGATCTGCTCTTTCGCATGATCAGTTTTAAAATTTTAAAACAAGGGTACCCGTGCGAGAACTCTCGCATTTAAAACCCCATCCTCTTTCCTATTGATCCATTTCTATATTAAGCCTGTAATATATCTTTTTCTTCAAGACCCATATATCCTCCGTCACTTGTTCTACACGTCTCCTTGTAATTTACGAATAACAATATAATGCACCCTTGTCAATACAAACTATTCCTATTTAACGTTATTACTAAGCAGAGAGGTACACCCGTGTAATTTAATCGCGCAGAATATAATGTTATTAGTTTAATTTCACACACAGTCGCAGATTCACAGTCTCTGAACAGGTGAGGTAGAATCGAGAAGCGTGGAACCAGCACAAATGTAATGGAATATTTAAAAAGATCTCATCCTATAGATTACGTGTGAGGATCGTTTCCTTGAAGCCTTTAACCTCAAAATTTTAGTTTTTGAGGCCCTAAAACACTTCGTTTAGAAGTTATTTAACTATATGACTTGACAATGCAGGTTGCATTTGACATGAATAATTAGATGCGTTTTTAAACAAATCCTTCATACTTTTAAAATCAAACTCCAATTCGTCACATCTTCATGAAATTATCTTTCTTTAGAGATTTCATTTTTAAAGATAAGTTGCGTGTGACAGCCGCAAAAGGTATGTATATTACTGAAATAATATAGGAGACGATAGTACGTAATAAAAAGAAGATGGTTAAAAGAAAATACGTACGCAATTACGGTCAAAGGTTTCTCATATAGTAAACAACAGGAGTGGAAGCGAGGGATTTGATAGAAAAGGAAGATCCTCACAGCATTTGTATGATTGAATTTATTATGTTAATAAGAAATAAGTGCTGATATAGTATAACAATAACTAACATTAATACACGAAGAAAACATTTTCTACCCCTTTTAAGCACACTATGGGCACGGAGGAGTGAGAGATTTGACACGGTTAAAGTTTATATAAAAAAAGGAGTACAGAAAACTAAAATTTACATATCTCTAAGAAATTATGATCACATATGTTACACAATAATATAATATAATATTATATTATATATATTATTAAAATATATGTTACAATAGTATATGTTCCGTGCATTCGATAGACGCAGATATCCTAAAAGAAACATATGAGCAAGTTTTTTGATTCCTGAATGTCAGATGTCGATTTAGCCGTGATCGCACTCCTGGCCAGGGTGTACATATGACTTGGGTAGGTTCAAATTCTCGTCTAAATCCGTGCTTAGCTGCTATATGTCTGTGGTTATGTCGGAGGCAGAGGCCAGTATAAAGCAAACGGTGGTTAGCATAGATAAAATTTATATAAAAAGCCGAAAACTAAAATGTATATGCTCGTATAATATATGCTATAAATATTAAATAATAAAATAAAATACTATACAGTGCAGATGCAACCCGCAGCCCGGTACAAACCACTACTACCAAACATCTCTTGGAAATGAGTTTTAGAGTCTTAAAATCTGGTTTTCTCATTCCCTAAGGGTTACAAGTTTTGTTTTCTATTCCATAATCTACAAAATGAAATACTTTTAGACCTGTATATTTCCTGGTGTAGTGCTAAAGAGAACAATTCTTTGCTCCATATTTGCATTTGCGTACGTATTATTAATAATAATTGCAATAATAATTTTTGCCTGTAAACAATATTACTTTTTACTGATCCCCGTGTATTCATAGGTTTTCAAATTTCAATGATATTACAGGGAATTAAAGAAAATACATTCTAATGACGTATTTGTACACGCTCGCTGATTACTAACAGAACAAAATTCAAAAAGATTATATGCAATAATTACAAAGGTATACATTTTGTCAAAAGAACTTCAACAACGTTAAAAACTAAAAATTTAATGAATTACTGTTGAATTTTGACCATTCAGCGACAACTAGTAGTTATTAATGGTGCAATTTATTGATGTATTTCAAATTAAATTTGTTATTTGATAAATATTTCAAATACTTTTATTTAAACATTAAACATGAAATTTGTATTAAAGATGTAGACAAAATACTTAACATTTTTGAGTATCTCTCTCGTGTTTAATTGAGTTTTGTTTTTGCACAACTCAGGTAATCAAATTACCTGAGTTAGAATCCCAATGTTGTCAAATATTTTTAACCCGTTCAGGTAGTATTTAATTTCGTACAATGTTTACATTGTGTTGAAGATATAATATTCAAATGATAATAAGCGTTAGATTTATGACCTTCTTTTATGCATTCATAAGTCTTCAGACGCTGATGGTCATTGATGATACTGGATGGCCTTCAGTTCTGGAATTTTAACTTATATGTGAAATTATCCTTGCGTGTTTGTTTAATGTGCTGCTACAGATGAAATTTATTCATGTTTATTTCTTTTGTAGAAGTAAAAAAATGACTGCGGTTTCGACATCCAAAATACTTGATGATATACACCCTAGGCGTTTCTTTTGAATTTGTTTGGAATTTTCCAAGTGACAGTTCAAGTGCTAGTAGGGAAGAAACTGCAGTATTATAATTTTACGTCACCGTCACTCGTAATGCGAGAGAGAGAGAGAGAAAGAGAGAGAGAGAGAGAAAGAGAGAGAGAGAAAGAGAAAGAGAAAGAGAGAGAAAGAGAAAGAGAGAAAGAGAAAAAGAGAAAAAGGGAAAGAGAGAAAGAGAAAAAGAGAAAGAGAGAGAGAGAGAAAAAGAGAAAGAGAGAGAGAGAGAGAGAAAGAGAGAGAGAGACAGACAGACAAACAGACAAAGCGAGCGCTCGTTGCACCACTAGCTTTCATTGCTTCGCGCCAGGGTTCGTTCGCGCAAAGGGAGCTGGAAATGCGTTGTAGCTGGCGGGTGAGCACCTCTGGCGTGCCTTTGGCCTTAATGAGGGCGTCGCCAGGGCGCGGCAGGGGTGGGAGATGTCGCTGCGGATGTCAAGGCGAACGCAGCCCCGAGGTGCCCCAGGGACCCCCCGGGAGGCACCCAATGGACAGTCGGCGGCAGCCTCCGCCGCAACCCAAACAGTCGCTCGACGGAAATGACGGTTTCGCGCCTACGCAGCAGAGGTGCCCACCAACAGAATTCAGGTGTGAATTTATTATGTTTATAGTGGGTTACAGTCGTGTGTAACTGATTGAGGTGAGAAAGCTGGTAAGTAAACAAAAACTTAATTTTACAGGAAAGCAAAAAACAACTTTCAACTGAAGAAAATCAGGGATTAATGATATTCAAACGAAGGTAATATACAAACGAAACTGTTTGTGTGTTGGTTTTGTTTGAATATCATTAATCCTTGAATTACAGTTTTAGTTTAAAGTTGTTTTATGCTCTCCTGTAAAATTAAGTTCTCATGACTTATCAGCTTACTCGCCGGGGTCAAAGATATCAAACAACACAGATAATGAACAAGAGTATCAGAGCTTCGAAAATTTTGTACCCACAGGGCCCAGGTCTAGGGCTTCCGATGTTCAAGGGCCCTGATAGTTCTTAATAGAATTGTTTTCCAAAAAATAAAAAAAACGCATACAAAGTTATGAATGATTTAACTATACCGAAAAAATGGCTTAACGGAGTGATGCGTTGCTTATCATTGAATAATATTTGTAAAATGGAATGATGTTGGTTAATACGAAAATGTCACTCAATGATGAGAAAATTAATTGTTTTTTTAACAAGACTTTTCTTTAAATTGAACGGGGGATTCGGTGAAAATAAATACAGCGAGACCCCAAATTAAAGTTGGCCCAACGGCTCCAAAATCTGTTAAAACGGCCATGACCTGCTGTGGGTGAGTCCAGAACTCTTAGAAAAGATCTGTGCAAGATGCTCATTTCATGCGGACACCAAATCACTATTAGAATACAAGACCACGATGTTTTAACAAGTTTGGATAAATTTGCTTTAATTTTTGAACAAAAGATATTGTTTATCAAGTAGACAAAACATACAGAACACGAGACCCTTCAAAATCACAGTTCTACCAGTGTATTTATATATTAATTTGTTTAAAAGCAAAATACAAGCAATTTTGAGTAGCGTTTCGTAGAATTTGTAACATGACATGTTAATGAAAAATATAATATTTTGCAACTCATCACTGCTTTAGATACTCTTACCCGTCTGAATGTTAACACAATCGATTTTGTTCCTAACAGAAAGTTAATAAGAATTTGTATAAATGGACTACTATTGTAATCTACGCGATCCCTCGCCTCATGATTTCGAGCGCGACCACTCAAGGGTTAATATAATGAGCATCTTCAACTGAAAGAAAAGAAACTCGCATCGGAAGCGCTGGCTCAGTGCATCAACTGATGTCACTGCAGTGCCTCTGACTGGGAGGTCCTAGGTTCGAGTTCCAACGGTGGTAGGATTTTTTTAATTCTGTCGTCTGGATGAGAATTCTAGCGGCCGGCTGCTCTGATCAGCAGTTTTCCGTGGTTTTTCCTATCAACACCACGAGAATGCCGGAGCACTAGAGGAAAGTATCCAAACCTGGGTCCCCATCTTGTTTTCGAGTATTTTTACACCCAATTTTTCTGCACAATGAAATAAAAATGTATAAGCCCTGTGATAAGCCAGGAACCCTGGGTTTAGTTTTAATGATATAAGCGGCATCCAGCGTTAGTAATATCAGCACTGTTTCAAACTCAGAAGTCAAAGAATACCGGCTGTTAGGACAAGATAAGATGATAAGATTTATTCCCAACTTGTTTTACAGAGATAATGTGCATTGTTGTTTCTTGGAATTATTGACCATCGATAACCAGATGTGATGGTTAGCAATACTGAATTTGCAATACATCCGATCAACAACGTTTAATATTTTATGCTTGTTGTCATAACGTTGTGCAGATGGACACGGCCCCGAACACATTAAATAGAGAAAGTGTAGAGGGGGCATTGGTTGGACGTGATGTTTTAGAAAGACGCAAGGGATCATTCTTTAGAAAATTATTCAAGCGAACGCATGTAAGGTAGGTGAGGTGCGAACGGATTTTCAGCATAGGCTGGGTATTGTTTAAATGATAGTGAGGTGGGAATTTATGATTAGTTTGAGAGTTTAGTATTGTTAATTGTAGCAGTAAATTGTAATTATAATTCTACCACTGTAGTTACTGGAAGTTTGAACTCAACAGCCGGCGGCGCTAGCCGAATGCGTTTACTACGCTCCGTGAAGTCACGAAGGTTAAGCGCATTCGAGACTCGCGGGTTCGTGGTTGGGTGACCGGCCAGGAACCCCGGGATCTAACGCCGTCGAGCCCCTGGCCGAAGGGATAAAAGGCACTGACTGACAGCGACGTGACGAGACTTAACTAATATTAAAAGTAAAAGCACGTGCATTAATGGAGGATTACTCCGAGTAGTGCAAAGCGCTCAACGCCCCTTAAGGGGCTTGGAGACGCGTTGCGTCAAGGTGTAGACGCAACAAATTAAAAAAAAAAAAAAAAAAAAAAAAAAAAAAAAAAAAAAAAAAAAAAAAAAAAAAAAAAAAAAAAAAAAAAAAAAAAAAAAATATAAAGTCAGTCGCCAGTATGTCTTTCATAGGGAAACACAGGGAATGTCACGACCGCGTATTAATTTTATGGGAAATATTAAGTTCTCTTAACAGAAAATAATTGTGGATATTCTGACACATTTTTAATTTAGGCAAGAACGCAAGAATTGGTGTAACCAGGATTCCGTGGACAACATTCTGCTAATCAGAGATTACCATCTATTAAGAGATTATGGTAAGCTTACGAACTATATTCAAACCCGTGCGGTGTCTTAATGTTCTATATCGAAAAGTAATTATCATGAGATAGAAAGAAATTGTAATATACAAATAAAAATAAATGTTACATTTAATTGTTGAAAAAGGCTGAAACTTTATAGTAGTTGCCATCAATCTAATAATTGGTTTCAAACAACATAACTTCCAGGAATCGTGATTCTGTATAGAATTACACGTCCACATGCAACACGTAAGAAGTAATATGTTGTATGTCGAACCTATGGTTAAATTGGCAGTAAATTTAATAAATTAGTGTTAAACAAATTTCACAATACGCAATGCGTACCTTACTTAGTTATACAAACTTATATTTTTCTTAAAATTATTGGCCAAGTATTTTTTCTTAAACATTACATTTTCTTGATATTTAGAAAAGATTTCCTAATGTGACCCCCGAGCAAACGTTTAAGAACTGGGTAGAAATAAATGAAATAACTGCAAATAGATTTAACTATAATTAACTATATTAACTATAGTAACTATAGTGTATTGTAACTATAACTTGTATTTTTGTAAAATTATACTATTATAGTTAATTATATATAATATATAGTTAATTATATATGTTTATATGTTATGTATATAGTTAATTATATATACTATTATAGTATATATTCTAGTGCAACAAAAACCACATTATCTTTTTCTGTCCCTGCACATTCTACATGACTCCAGGCAGATCACCTATAGTTCTCCTAAAGCTCTCTAAAAATTTTAAACTGCCAAACAAGCACTCTGCATTTTCTTCACCTGGAAGGGAAGATATCCCTGGTAGAACTTCCAATTCGGAAGAGCCAGAGGACATGTTCGATACATCGCCGGAGGTGGAATCTTCCTTTTGCTTTTCGTTTAACATAAGAATTCTCTTACACCTCTCTCTTTTCGACTTCTCTGAGGTTGAATTCTGAAATTGTCTCTCGACTTCATTCTTCTTCCTGCCCTCCCGATCTATAGACTTCTGAGGAGGTACTTGTTTTTATTAACATCTTAAGGTATGAGGAGTGTCAAAAGAGTTATTTTTATTTTACAAGACGAACAATTGGAAGCCCGCGTTAGGAAACTTCGGGGGAAACTCGGGTCAGACACCAGCGTGTTTATATTCCAAACCCCCATTCCATTTTTATAATGCAAATAAAATAAATTACATTACCATACAGTAATAGCTTGTAATGTTCACATCAAAATGATGTAATGGTTAGAAGGCTTACTAATAAAGTATCGAAATAAAGCAACTGAGAATAAACACTTGAAATACTATGCTTTTTACTGTTCACATTAATGGCCGGCAAAAAGTGAAGATGAGGACACTACCGCTTGACTGGGCTGCGGTCGTGCAAAGAAGTACAATTTTAGTACGTTTCCAATATGCAACAGGGTTCTACAGAGCAGCAAATCAAGGGGCTCGCTTGACTGGGCTGCGGTCGTGCAAAGAAGTATAATTTTAGTACGTTTCCAATATGCAACAGGGTTCTACAGAGCAGCAAATCAAGGGGATCGCTTGACTGGGCTGCGGTCGTGCAAAGAAGTACAATTTTAGTACGTTTCCAATATGCAACAGCGTTCTACAGAGCAGCAAATCAAGGGGTCGCATTAGGAACCGGGTCCGAGTTTGGGTACTTTCCTCTACCCTAACCAACGGGCCACCAACCGCGAGCGACCTTTCCGTTCTCTTCCTTGTCCTATCCTCTCCTCTTACTTATACACCCTTACATTTTCATGCACTACACTACCGCAAATACCGGGAGACCGGTCGGGGATTTAGAACATGTCCCGGCTGGGGTGGTGCCCCACTGATGGGAGATACCTAGTTGAGGAAAACTCCGTTAGCCGATGGTAGGTCGGCGCCGGATCTAGCCATTCAGTAGGGAAAGACCACTGCTACCTTCCGAGAATACAACATGCACTACACTTACGGGGTACAAATGACGTTAGCAGTTGCTGCGCCCGGAATCACTAACAACCAAGCAAATTCAATTTCGTCGACTCACATTGAAGGATTACCCAAAGTGTCAAAATAAATCCGATTTTTAAATGAAAGGAAGTAATTGTTATTAATCTGCATAATGGTTAAGTTTGTAGTAATATGCGAGGTTGAAGTTGTATTTGACATCCGACATAAAATTAAAATTTCTTACAAGAACAAAACTTATTTCGAAAAAAAGTAAGCAATATAGTAAGTAATGGAGCGGTATGAATGAAGTCCTTTCAATAGAAATGTCTATCTGTGCTTTCTGAAGGACGTAACATTCAGTCAAGCTGAACCGATGTTTGCGACGAAGTGCACATTCACTGACTTTTCAACAGGAAAGGGAAAAAAAACACCACTTCCCGCTTCGCGTCTTCCCGGCTCGTCACTTGTTTCCGATGGAACGTCCTGTGTTGCGACGCACTTAACTCTTTGCCTCCCCCTCCCCCTCCCTTCTTGTCTTCCACTTCGCTGAAACTCAAGTGCGAGAGTCCGCTGGAGTGGCAGGCGAGGTCCAGATATTGCTGTCCCCACCCCACCCCCAACCCCCGCAAAAGTCGCACGTTACGTCTGCGACGGAGGCAGCGGCCTTCTTTTGTTGCCCGTTAGTTCGCGCAACATCCGCTGCGTATCGAAATGAAGGTAGTCGAGTCTTTCACTTTAAACATTCACTGAAATTATTTCCATTTTCTTATAATATATGCAGGAGTACCTACACGTTTTCTGGTATATGTTTATAGCGTATATGTAGATATTGTTTGCAGAATATTGATCTTGAGGTTTTTACGTAAATACGTTTTAAAAATTTTCATTATTACAATTTTACGTCAAAGAGAAAGGCTGTGGTATAGGATCAGCACAAGAAGATACCTTTGTGGTGTTTATAAGAACATTTATAATCTTGTTGAAATACTTTTTTTAAATTTTTTAAATTTAATTTTACGTAAAAATAATATATATGGTGTTTATCAAAAAGCTAGTTTGAAGTTCAGTCAACAAGATATATTTGTGCCAATCTGGTGGCCGAGAGTCATCTTGGACTCAAGGGTCGCGGGTTCGAGTCCCGCCTCGGGTATTGTATTTGTGTTCGTCCTTTCACCCCTTATCATCACCATATCGTTTCATCTTCATAGTTACAAACTTCAAACCGTTAACTCCAATAGTGGTCGGTAATGACCTAGATGTTTATGCGACCTTAAATAACCTAAAAAGAAATATGTATATATATATATATATATATATATATATATATATATATATATATATATATGTGTGTGTGTGTGTGTGTGTGTGTGTGTGTGTGTGTGTGTGTGTGTGTGTGTGTGTGTGTGTGTGTGTGTGTGTTGTTTATCAAAAAGTTTGTTTGAAGTTTAGTTAGAGCATCATCATCTCAGTTTAGATAGCTCAGTGTTCACTTGTAACTACCACTGAAATAATTTTTATTTTCTCTCATGTGTGCGATGTATGCTTGTTTTATCGTGTACGTCCGTAGTGTAAAAAGGTAGGAGGCAAAAAATTGTTCTCCCCGCGCTCTCCGCTCGTCTCATTCGTCCTCTCGACTCCGCCCTCTCGCCCCGGGCGCGCGTCTCCGCCCGAGACACGAGTTGGCGCTGGCGCATGCGATTCAGCAGCTAAATGGCTACGGGGTGGCAGCGTGGAAACCCGCGTGCGGCCAGCGGTCGCCCTCGTGCAGGTCTTCTCTGGAGCCCTGAGATAGACTCCGCGGGCGCTCCTTGCTTCTGCACCCCGTTCGAAGCGGTTGCCTACGTTTCGCCTACCTTTCATTCCACCACTTTCATAAAAAATGTACAATATTTATACAACTTCTCGAATAAATTACTTTATTCACTATTCTCCTTGCTATTTTTTGAGAACGGAGAGGTGCGGATATCCTCTCCCCATGCTGTCCATCGCAATATACCTTGGATGGCTGACGTGTGAAAACACGGAGATCTGTTTAGTTATGTATTTATCTTTTATTTTTATTTATATTTATCTTTTATTTTTATTTATATTATCTTTTATGTTTATTTATATTTATCTTTTATTTTTATTTATATTTTCTTTCGTTTTTATTTATCTTTCATTTTTATTTATCTTTTATTTCTATTTACCTTTTATTTTTATTTATCTTTTATTTGTATTAATGTATTTTATTTGTTTATTTTCATTTATTTTTATTTATTTATTAGTATTTCAGAGCGTGTCAACTGCTAAGAATTCCGTACGGGTAGTGCATGTTTTTATGGGTGGGGGCGGTGGTCTTCCTCCGCCGGATGATGAGTTCCTGCGCCGACGTACATGCGACGTATTGCCTACATGACTTACATGTTGCCGTACATGTTTTCCCCAACCAGGTATCTCCCACCAGCGGGCAGTACCCCAGCCGGGACCAACTTTAAGCTCCAGACTGGTCCTCGGCATGTGGCAGTGTAGTGCATGTTACTGTAAGGGTGTGGATAGAACAAGGAAGAAGAAGGAAAGATCGCGCGTGCTGTCCGTGGCCCGTTTGGTAAGGTACTGCTCCAGCATTCGCTTGGAGAAACCACGGAAAACTACCGATGAGAGCAGCCGACCGCTAGAATTCTCCTCCAGACAGCGACTGAATCCGACCTAGCTGACAAGCTAGTGTCGAAAATCTTCCCGCTCTTGGGATTCGAACCTAGGATCTGCCGGTGCGAGGCACTGCACGGACATCAGTTGATGCACTGAGCCATCTCTGCCGTTGTATTAATAAAAAAACAAGGAAAACTACCGATGAGAGCAGCCGGCCGCTAGAATTGTCCTCCGGACAGCGACTGAAGCGGACCGAGCTATGCAGCTAATGTCGAAAATCGTGCCCCCACCGTCGGGAGTGCAAACCTAGGCCCTCCCATTGAGAGGCACCGCAGCGCCATCAGTTGCCGTCGTGCGGCGACAAAGCCTGCGTGTGTCCAGGGGCCGCCAGGCGGAGGAGCAGCGGAGCGAGGGCCAGCGCGCGCCGAGTGTGACGCCCTCTCGCGGTCACTCGCATCGGCCGCGAGCCATCACGCCCCCCTCCCTCCCCCTCCGCCCCCTCCACCCACCCTCTACACGACACGCGCGCACTCTATGCTGCGCCGGCGGCCAGACGGAGGGCGCGCTCGTGCTCGGCGGAGCTGGTGGCCACTCTCGCCCCACGCTGCCTGCACGGAGAAGCTCCACATCAGGGCCCGCATTCGGGTGACCTAAAAATTCCCCGAAATTCACCTAGGACATGCCTCAAAAATAAGGGGGAAGTGATCAATGAAACTACTTAAAAAGGAAAGGAAAATGACCTATAAAATTAATTAAAAATAAGGAGGAAAATGACCTATAAATTACTTCAAAATAAGGGGAAAATGGCCTATAAAATTTCTTCAAAATAAGGGGAAAATGATTTCATTTTTGAAAAAATACTCAGAAATTTCTCCGCCATCTCCCGAGAAAAAAAGCATGCATTACACTAACGGGACTAATGACCGAATCAGTTGACGCTCCCGGAAACACGAAAAAATCAATCAATCAATATATCAGTGTCGCGATATGTGATTTTCTGTCGAAATAATCGCTTTTCCCCCTGTAGTATTACAATTTTTTCTCTACACTGCGAAACCAGTATGCAAAAAAGTAAAAATTACAATCATGGAATAATTCTGTTACGTCATTTACGAAAGAATTGCAACATCTAGTTCAATTACGGTTATTACAAAGTAGTTCTCGAATGGGTCAGTAATTTCAATAATGGAACCTTATAACAACAGTTAACACATTGATTCATAGTTTGTCCTTTGGAACAACATATCCAGTTAAGTTATAATTTCCTTCGTATTTCTAAGTGATCAGAAACTTCCCAGACGAAACTATGATACATTGCAAAAAAAACGCTTAAAGAGAATTAGGTTAAAAGGAGGTCAGCTAAAGCTGCTGAAAGTATAAGAAAAAGAAATCCTATTAAATGAAGCCGAGGAAAGCACATATCTAAAGAACCCGCAAAGAAGCTTTTGTTAGAAAGACGTGGCCACTTTGCAGAAAACTCCGAAGCGATTTCACGCACTCTGCTTTTTGGAGCTCCTTCTCTTTCCTGGCGCCCCGGAATCAAATTACGCGAAGTACGTCGCGTATAATATTAAACAAGGAGAAATTTCTACGCAGCGAATTTAATTAACCGTAAAATGTTCCCTGGTTCGTGCATTGAGAACAGCCGCAAAACATCGTGGCTTGGAAAATGTACGAGAACTATTACTGAGATGTAATTTTACCAGTTTGTTCACCTGCATAATTTCGATGTGAATATTTACACTATCACATTGCGTTTATTTTTTTTTTCAATTTTTCTTGCTAGTGGGTTTGAATTATTATGCAGAAAGCTATCCCTGCGGTGTATCTAAAGTGGTGCATGTAATTTAGGTACACAACCTTCTCGTTTTATTATATGAGGAATTTTACTGATCTGCAACAGCAAAAATTCTGCTGAACATAAAATGGTTTCCCCAAATCTAGCACAATCAAATATAGTCGACTCATGTTATAGTGAACTCGGGATTTTGTGGACCCTCGGTTATAGTGACGTTAAGTCACTGGTCCTGTTTCACTAACATTACAAATATGCATACGATTCGGTTACAGTGAACATGAATCTCGGCTCTAGTGAACATAGGAAATACGTCTTGGAAAAGAATATATCTCCTCAGAGCCACAAATTCCAACACTAGGCAACTTGCAAAAAATATTGTCAGCGGCAGGTCATAATCGAAGACGTCTCCTCTGAGGTGAAGGTAGCGGACCCGGAATGATGACCTCATGCCACTCAGTTTTTTTTTCCTAGGGCTTTTATCCAGCCGACAGCCGGTTGCCCTTTACGTCCCGAAGGGACGCATATTCGACCATACACTAGACAAACACTCTGGCGGGCTCCTCTGATCTGGGGCCAGCAGAACGCGAGGCCCTCCGCGACAACACACACACACACACAAAGTCAAGGGACAAACAGCCATGCCCAAGGCGGGACTCGAACCCGCGACCCTTCGGACCAAACACTGAGTCGGTACTCGCTCTTAGCCACCTCGGCCATCCAGGTCGGCCACTTAGTTTTACTGCGAAAACAAAAGCCGTGTCCTGATTGGCTACAACTGGCGGCGGCAACGCGTGATTGCTTGCTTCAGTTTCCAACTTGGTTTTACTTGATATTCCGCGGGACAAAACGCGTTGAGTTTTACATTGGCGACAGGATGCACGCGACTCCTACAGCCTGGCGATATCCGCCGTGCCGCGCGAAAATGCGATCAGTTTCATTAGCGGCTTGCGCCATCCCGCTGCCGAAAGTATCTCGTTTGTTATTAGGCGAGTAAAAGGGCCTTCGGAGAGTGGAGTGGTGTTCCAACCGTGCAAGAGGCATTAAATTTGATTCATTGATTTTTTCGTGTTTAACTGCTTTGGTCATTAGTCCCGTTAGTATAGTGCATGTTTTTTCTCGGGAGATGGCGGTGATCTTCCCTAGCTGGATGGCGAGATCCGGCGCCGACCGACCGTCGGCTAGTGGAGATTCCCCCTAACCAGGACTCTCCCACCAGCGGGGCATCGCCCCAGCCGAGACAAGCTCTAAGCTCCCGACCGGTCTCCCGGAATATGTGGTAGTGTAGTGCATGTTAGTATAAGTGTGTGTGCAAAGGGAGAGAATAGGACAAGGAAGAGGAAGGAAAGATCGCGCGGGGTACGTGGCCCGTTTGGTAAGGTACTGCTTCGGCATTCGCCTGGTGTTGATCGGAGAAACCACGGAAAACTACCGATCAGAGCAGCCGGCCGCAAGAATTCTCCAGACAGCGACCCGTCTGGACCCATCTGCAAAACTAGTGTCAAAAATCCTGCCGCCGTCAGAAGAGGCATTGAAGGGTGTCAAAACTTCATTACGATACGTAGACAGTGGACAATGCAGAATCATGTAATGGTAAGACTACGAACTCTGGAGAAGGATATAAAGAAGTTACTAATGAATTAGTACGGGGCAAACAATTGAAAGTAGTATATTTTTTATGGATAAGTAAATATATTGAAATTTTCAGTTCGGGCTCTTAATGTATTTTGCCGAATCTTTATATTAATAACATCAATTATTATGAAGTAATTCTATTTTATTTTGACAACATCGGATATTGTGAACCTTTAATATAGTGAACCAAAAATATAAGTTCCCAGAAGTTACTATAAGCGGAGTCGACTCTATTTGCATTTTCAGTCACAAACTGAACTGCTTGATTGTTTTTGAATTTTTGTGGAGTTTTGGGGAATTCAATGAAACCACAGACTGCTTTCAAAGGCCGGAAGCTGCTAAAGTTTCCTTGCAATTTCTGCGCGCATTAAAACTCAGGAATTAAGATTGAAAGAGGCTTTTCTGTAGTTGAAAAGATGTAGTAGCAGCGGCGGCGGGAAGTGGAAGCGGCGGCGGCAGCATAAGCAACAGTGGTAGGAGGTGCAGTAGTAGTCCAGTACTACAAGTAGTAGTACTACTAGTACTACTACTTGCAGTACTACTACTAGTACTACTACTTGCAGTACTACTACTAGTACTTCTACTTGCAGTACTACTACTAGTACTACAACTAGTAGTACTAGTACTAGAACTAGTAATACTAGTACTAGAACTAGTAATACTAGTACTAGAACTAGTAATACTAGTACTAGAACTAGTAATACTAGTACTAGAACTAGTAATACTAGTACTAGAACTAGTAATACTAGTACTAGAACTAGTAAAACTAGTACTAGAACTAGTAATACTAGTACTAGAACTAGTAATACTAGTACTAGTACTAGTAGTACTAGTACTAGTACTAGTAGTACTAGTACTAGTAGTACTAGCACTAGTAGTACTAGCACTAGTAGTACTAGCACTAGTAATACTAGCACTAGTAGTACTAGTACTAGTAGTACTATTACTAGCAGTACTAGTACTAGTAGTACTAGTACTAGTAGTACTAGTGCTAGTAGTACTAGTAGTACTGGTAGTACTAGTGCTAGTAGTACTAGTAGTACTGGTAGTACTAGTACTAGTAGTACTAGTACTAGTAGTACTAGTACTACTAGTATTACCGGCAGCGGCAGCGGCAGCAGCGTTTTCTCGTCATTCGATTTTTCGATATCAAGGTCCCACTAAGAACGAATTTTGTCCACACCACGTTTAACAAACTTTTTTAAATTTAGCAACTGGATTGATCCAATTTTTCGTTACCAGGGTCCAATAATAAGAGTTCTTCTGACGAAAATTCTCCGCTTTTTCGCGCAGCATTACGGAACTTTGTCTCTACCCCATAGCGAGAAAGTAAAATCTCGCTAACCTGAAAGGTATGATATCCGTACAGCAGCATCTCGGCTGCTTTCTGTACGTGCTGACGTGTTGCAACTGTTTAACGAGTCGGAAAAATATATTTTTCTAGTAATGAAAAAATAGATTTAATATAAATCTTCATTTTGGGAGGAAATGTAATCCTTAGCTCCAATTTTCCAACCGTTACGCTCGGAAGATAGTTATTAATTGATTGTTAGTTATTCCGGGCGCGTTAACTACAAGTCAATAGTCTCCCAAATGCAGTGCATGTTTTTTCTAGAGGTGGCGGTGATTATCCTCCGCTCGATGGCGAGATTCGGCGCCGACCTACCGTCAGCAAGCGTGGTATCCCCCTAACCAGGACTCTCCCACCAGCAGGGCACCGCCCCAGCCGGGACAAGCTCTAAGCTCCCCACCGGTCTCCCGGAATATGTGGTAGTGTAGTGCATGTTAGTGTAAGTGTGTGTGTAAGGGGAGAAGATAGAACAAGGAAGAGGGAGGAAAGATCGCGCGCGGTCTGTTTGTTAGGGTACTGCTCCGGCATTCACCTGGCGTTGATGGGAGAAACCACGGAAAACTACCGATCAGAGCAACCGGCCACTACAATTCTCCTCCAGACAGCGACTGAATTCGACCTAGCTGAAAAGCTAGTGTCGAAAATCCTGTCGCCGTCGGGAATCGAACTTAGGACCTGGTCCGAAGGACTGCAGTTATATCAGTGGATGCCCTGAGCCATCTCTTGAAAGGTCGTGGAAGTTACCGTGTACTTCTCAGAGTCTGAAAAACAGAGTCCACTACAATAGTGAATTTCATCATGATTTGATGATACAATAAAAACTTTGTTTCAGTATGTCATTTACAATGTTCACTAAGAAGTTCTCTAAGAGGAAACACGAAAAGGAAACAAAAAGTGTAAAAATGACAAGAATGACGGTTAAGAAAAATGACATAAAAATTAAAAAATGGCAAAAGATGACAAAAAAATGATACAATAATTCAACCCTTTTCTCACGTATATGTCGTGATAAATATTAATTTATAAGTGAGCCACGTTTTGAATGCACCAATGAAAAGATGGCCTGTCATCGGAATCCAAGCCGTGCTTCTTTATAGCAGAGTTGATGTTCTTTTCTCTGCGAGTGGTGGGAGGCCCCGTTTCCCCCTCCCTTTGACCGCACTCGCTCTCCTTCCCTCCCACCGACCGGCCTTCCTGGACGCGAAGGCTTCTTCGCGGAAATCTGCGCCACAGCTGCAAGCGCTCCCCCTCCCCCCCGTCCGCCTTTCGCCACCCCCACCCACTCAGCATCCAGCAACCCTGCCCGATACCCACCGTCCGGCACCCCTCCAAACCACCGCTCCGAACACCCAACCCTCCAGCCCCCACAACCACCCGAACCCACCCACCCAACTCTACCCCCAGTCACCTTGCCTCCCACCCCGCCACCCATCCCCCCAACCCCCAGCCACCCGGCGTTGCACGTTCCATAAATCCTTTCTCATATTTTGTTGTGCATTACTCTCCAGAAATTAATTAATTTTCGGGAACCTGGAAGGTGATAAATTCATTCTATGAGGGTCAGCCAAATGAAGAGGGAGACAGATGAGGAAAAAATTAAGTAGTTGTTTATTATTTAAAAATTAATCACCATAACTATTCATACATGTATCCTGCTGTAAAACAAGATTATCAATGCCTTCGTAGATAATAGGTTACACATCATTGGAGAGAAATGGATTATTTTTCTAAGGTGTGATTGTAGCCGGAGGACATTAACTCGCTACGCTACTTTTTCCACGACCATCATAATTTTGAGAAAATATATTTAAAATATCAAGCTATGGAATTTTAATTTCGTGATACTTAAATAGTAACTTCCTTCCTCCTTCTAGGGCTTTTCATCCAGCTTACAGCCGGTTGTCCGTTACGTTCTGATGGTACGCTTTTTCGACCATACATTAGACACCAACAGACGTGTGGGCTCCTCTGATCTGGGATCAGCATAACGCGAGGCCCTCCCCGACAACACATACATGACAGACAAGGGACTAGCATCCATCCCCAAAGTGGGATTCGAACCCGCGACCCTTCCGACCGAAGCACTGAGTCGGTACATGCTCTTAGCCACCTCGGCCGTTCAGATCGACAAATATTGAATTTAAATTTACTTTTACATCTTAGTTAATAAACAAAAGTTGGATTAATACTTACATAATATTTATTGTTATTAAACAACTGCGCATTTAAAAGAGCTGTGGCTAATATTGAACCTATTGGAAATTAATTGCCCCAAAAATCTAAGAAAATGTAGGAAGCAGCTTATGGCAAATTTAAAGAGTGGTATAAAGATATAGAAATAGTAGATATACGTTACAACATCACGGTGCCGTATTTCAGTGAAGAAGCAAAGAAGAACAAAACCTCCACAGTGAATATTTCATATTCGATGAGAAAGGCACGTATATAAATTAATGAAAATATTGATATTTGTATACGCAACTTCTTGATTTTCTGAAAGGAAATTCTGACGGTTACAAGCCAATAAAATCAAAATGTTTCAACATGAGAGAACACAGCAGAATAGAGGTTGTTTGAGAAAAAATTGACGGATGAGGATGTAGCTTTTGGTCAATAAAATTTATATTGTGTTTATACTGGTCAGACTTTTTTGCCCAATGACATTTTTTAAAAATATGGGTATAATTTGTTTCTGAGGTTAACCATGTGGCTGCCACTGCAATTAACAGAAACTGGTTAATAATTTTTTGAGGCCCAATGGCTGAATAATGATTTACAGAATAGTACGAACAGTTTATAACATGATTACAGTTGTTTTTCGTTCACCCGTAATCTAAGAATCGTTGGCAATGGACAAGTTCTTTAGTTCTCCGACGTCTGTCTGCAGTCTAACGATGATTATATGTTTGGATGATTGTAAGTATTCTGTTACCACTAAAGTGGGCCGCATATATCGGAATTGGGATGATTTCTTTACAGTCTTGGGGTTTTAATGATTGACTAGTGAGCACCCGTCAAAATTTGACGGTGAGATCTGAGATAAATGTGAAATACTGTGCCCAGACTAATGTTCACAATATGTTGCATTACTTGGGTTTTCAGGGTATAACGAAAATATTGTGTTGTGGAGTTCCCAAAATTTTGAACACGTATGGACCATGACCAGGTGGCAATGCAATATCGGCACCAAAAGACACAAAAGAAAGAGCACTACTATATACTAACGGATATTATTTCTAAAGTTTTTTTATGTGTCATCATCTCTTATAAACAACTTTGATTTCTTCTGGCATATTGCTCGAAGGTAAACTTATTTTCCCATTTAAGCAACACAGAGTAAACTCGTTTGCAAAATTTCTCTCATGGGAAGTACAAAGCAGAACAAAACTGACTTTTCATACACAACGAATAGAAAACGAAATGACCTCACTAACACGACACCTACGTTGACTTTCTTTTTCCCTGCGTCCACTTAATGTATATTTGCGTCTTTTGGGGCGCGTGGGAAACGATTCGGAATTCGACATAACCTGTGAACAACTTCACTACTTCAGTTCAACCGAGCAAAACCCATTGTCCGAATGTTCTCTACAAAATACATCACAAAAGCAAACACATGCAAACTGTCAACGCCACAATGCAATTATTACACTGAAACAAAACCTTGACGAATTGTAAACAAATCTCAACAATCAAATCAAAACATCAAGCAATGTCAGCCTTTGGAAGAAAACAATTGACTATTGATAAGCGTACTATTAAAGAATGATTTAATTAATTAATTTACACCGTAAATGTTGGTGAATCAACACAAACAATATCTGATAACACATCTACCAATCACATTCTTTCATTTAAAGGAAAAATACTACAATCGGTTCAGTAGAAGCTCTAAACAAAGCTATGGCAGAATACCTTATTTTTTTTAAATATATAGATGGGTGACGTAATTTTATTTCAGTAAAGATATTTAATTCTGTTACGGATTGATGAGGATTTTTTAACAAAATTGAATTTTATATTTAAAAGGAAATTTAGCAAATGTTTTTATTTAAAAGGACCTTAATTGGAAGCTTTTGTTTGTTTTAATGAGAAATTTAATAAGTTAACGGAAATCTATTATTGAATTGGCACTCACTTTTGTTTTATTGTTTTAAAAGTCTGCTACAAAGTCACAGGTCAGCCGGCGTGCACAGAGGTCGCTACGGCTGAAGGGTCGAAGCTGCCTCGTGCCTAAAGGGTCGCGGGTTCGAATCTCACCCGAGGAATGAATGTCTGTGTGTGTTCGTATGCGTGATCCGCTACCGATACCCTAAGGGTACAAAAAACCAATGTTAATTATTGTGGTCGCTTTACGAACTTAGTAGTTCAAAAGGCGTCTTTAAATAAGTAAAAGGAAAGAGTTATAGGTCATTAAGTTTTAAACTCCATAATGAAATTGTTTGAGTTGTAAATTTAGACGAAAGTTGGGGGAACTTTACCTGCGAAATCAGTTTGTTCTCTTAGGTTTTCACTGAGTTATCGAAATCGGTTTTTGGTGACTTTTGGTGGGGTTACACCATCGCTCAGCGCATGGAATCGGTTTCGAGTTTCACAGTAACATTGACGGAGATCTAACAATTCATTGGAGCAGGAGAGGTGGCTCAGTGCATCAACTGATGTCACTGCAGTGCCTCTGAGCCGTAGGTCCTAGGTTCCCCCTCCGACAGTGGCAAGATTCTCGCCACTCGCTTGTCAGCAATCCTTCGTTCGCCCTTACAAAAAAGCTGATGTACACAAACCCGAGTTATTCATATGTCTTGCTCCGATTCTCAATCGCAGACTCCGCTCACACTACGATCTTTCCTTCCTCTTCCTTATCCTATTCTCACCCCTTACACACACACACACACACACACACACTAATTGGCACCACAAAACCACGTATCCCTGGAGACCGGTCGGGAGCTTAGAGCTTGTCCCGGCTGGGGCGGTGCCCCGTTGGTGGGATAGTCCTGGTTAGGGGGAAATCCCCACTAGCCGACGGTAGGTCGGCGCCGGATCTCGCCATCCAGCGGGGAAGATCACCGCCATCTCCCGAAGAAAAACATGCACTACACTTACGAGAATAATGACCTCAGAAGTTGACGCGCCCGGAATCACTAACAACTAACCAACAATTCATTGGAATTGTTTTTTTGTGTACTTTTTATGTTTGTGAGAGTCAAGAATTCACTCATTTCCGTGTAGAATTTCAGGACGATGATGGTGTCAGACAGTGTTACCTGACCACTTGTATCCACTGCTTCATTGAAGGTTATACTTTGAGGCACTTGAAGCACTACTTTGCTGGAGAAAGTATTGTTGCCTACATTCTTTAGAGTTAATACAACTTGTAAAATTACAAACCCCGTGAATAGCTCAGCTTTATTTTGCTTAAATTATGTCCTAATGAAAACAAACTACCGCTTTGGTTATCTCAAGTATTCTACGTCACTTTCACTAGTTGCGATGGCTTATCGCGCGGAATGCTCTCAAATGTTACCCCGGGAAGAGCAGAGGACGAATTGGATTTTTCTGAAATCTTCAGTTGCGTTGTATAAAGTTCGGCGAAAACACGGTTTGCTTGGAAACCCCATTGTGATTGGGTGGTGACCACACGTTGTTCACTTGAGTGCTCTTCCGTCTAGAAACGAAAAAAAAAAATGTACTGAATGACGATGATATATTTGAACATTTTGGAAGAGATTGATGAAGACAATATCTCTGGAGATATATCTTGAGTCATAGTACAAAAAACAGAAGTGTTCTCATGATTGGCAGTATAATTGGAAACTACAGATTCTTACAGGATATGATTATATTGTTCTACATTTCTTTTACCAAAATCATGAATTTCTGTTTTTTGTTTTACGTGTCATCTGCCAACTCCGGTAGTTTGCGCTGAGAGAGGTGGATCAGGGCATCAATTGATGTCACTGCAGTGTCAAGTGACGGGGAGGTCCTAGGTTCGAGTCCTGACGGGGGCACGATGTTCGACACTAGCTTTTCAGGTAGGTCGAATTCAGTCGCTGTCTAGAGGAGGATTCTATCGGCCAGCTGCCCTGATCCGTAGTTTTCCGTCGTTTCTACGATCAACTCCACACGAATGCCAGAACAGTACTTTAACAAACGGGCCACGGACCGAGCGCGATGTTTCCTTCAACACATCTTTGTCATACCTTATACACACACTTACACTAACATGCATTACACTACCACACATGCCGGAAGATCGGTCGGGGGCTTAGAGCTTGTCCCGTCTGGGGCGGTGCCCCGCGGGTGGGAGATATCTGGTTGTGGAAAACCCACTAGCTGACGGTATGTCGGTGCCGGATCTCGCCATCCAGTGGGGGAAGATCATCGCTACCTCCCGAGGAAGAAACATGCACTACACTTACGGTACTTACGGTACGGTTCACATAGCAGTGAACGCGCCCGGAATCACTATCAATCAATCAATTACTCAATCAATCTGCCAGTTTGCCCAACACTGCCTTTTTCTCGTCTCATCGACCGCTGTTTGCCCGCCATCTCCTCCCTCTCCACCCTCACCCCGAGAGTAGAAAAAATGTTAATTGCGCTGTGACATCTACACAGTCGTATTGACATGATAACATGTAGGGATAGTGCAAGAATAATATATTTTCCTATTTGTTTAAATTAATTTAGATATGTTTTTAATTTAGTGGAATTCAGTCACGTATACAGAGATACATACAAAGGCAAATGAATACCTTTTATTCGTAAAGTTTCAACAGGAGACTCCTCCTATATAATGAGCGAGGCCGCCATTAACAAGTGTGCTTAAGCATTGGGACTTCCTGATAATGAAAGGAAAGCGTCCTTGAGAAAAGCTTCCCACTCAACACCAGAGTTTCATAGTATGAAGCTTTCCACGGCCCACTAATGATCTCAAAACAACATTTCTGTGCAAATCACGAGGATACACCTACACAACCGTATAATTATGTAACATACTCGTCTTCTTCACCGAGAAATTCTCTGCGAGAGCCGAGCGCGTCCTTCAGTTGTACAGGGGGGCGCATTTTGTTAGCAGTCACGTCAAAACCCTGCTACTGGCCAGCGCTAAATTTCGCTTGACGGCTGCCCGCAGCATATCAATCAAATGTCTTGAGCATCTTCACATCCACCGTTCGACAGGCAGTCGGTTGGCATTGGCGCCTCTGCCTGTCCAATGGGAGGCGTCGGTTGAGGGTCGCTTTCTACAAGATTCATCCTAGCTACTGCTTTTTTTTATTTAACCAGATCGGTGGATTGCCACTTTACTGGTGAGTATTAGCTTTTGTTTATTTAAAATAATGTAATGTAATATAATATAATATTAGTACAGTATAATATAATTTAATATAATATAGACTCCCTTACAGTTTCTCTGTAATACAAGGAGTCTCAAAAACTATGGGTCACACCCATAACTTCTAAACCGTTCACGATACCGAAAAACACTTTTCTCTCAGCAACGGGGAATCATGGGACAAGTAATATGCTGTTGAGATAGTGTTTAAAATATTTTTAGTTTTCAATAATTTCATTATCTTTGACTTTTTAAATGGAAGCATATATTTTTCTCACTAGCATTAGATATATCATAAAAACAGAAATGCAGTGATGTAATATATGTTTATGTTTTGATAGTATTTTGAGTATAAAATTATATTTTCTGGCATGTGATTTTAAATTAAACCTACAATATTTCGTTGAGTAATTTTTGCGTTTCTGAGAGATCGCGAAACTCACCTTTCCGAAAAGTGACTGTCGCAAAGATTGCCACAAAGTGTTGCAGTACAAAATATTGAGTTTTTTTAAGAACTGGACATTACATTTCTCCTGAGCATATTGTGGATAATATTTTCTTGCGTGATGGAGTATCGTTACGAATGCATAATTATAATTTCGTCAGTTTTCTAAACATCCTAACTCCTAATGATGAACAACGGATACGAAAGAAAAGGAACGAATTTGTAGCTTATTTTGCTTAGTTGAATTATATCAGACGATAAATAATTAATTTATCATCCTGATCAGTCGCCAGATCGTATTCGGTTATTGACTCTAAAAATATCCCTTGATCATCATTGGCTCCCTTTGAAATACTATCCATTTCCAAGGGGTCGATACCAACCCATTTGGAACCCCTGATTTAGAGTGATTAGAGAATAAAAATACTGGACGAAAACGTCTGAATGATTTAGTCACTAGCTCTGACCACGAAGGTTCTAAAACAAAGCATGGACTATGTTTTAGAACCATTCACAGAGTCATAAGACAATACACAAGTTGTAAACTAAACATGGTCGTCATTTTCTATTGGGAAACTGCAGATCCTTTGGTGTGCGTTCCCAAGTTCAGTGTTGACACCCGAGTTCATTTCCCTACCTACAACGGCACCGGCCGTCAGACGTCGGTTGGCAGAAGTGGAAGTTGGCTTCAACTTTCGATATCAGCGTTTACCTGGCGGCCGCCGACACTTGGCGCAAGACCAACGTAGATCGGCAACTTTTCGGCACGAGCGCCAAGAACGAGGCACGTTGGACGGCGGGAGCGGGCGGCGGAAAGAGATAAGTAACGGCCCGCGTCGCTGGAACTCTTCGAACCAGCAGCGGAGAATGCAACAGCGCTCCCACAGCTCCCAACAGCCCAGTGACACTGTGGAACACACACGTCGACCGCCCAAAGTAGCGACTTATGTGGCAGGGGGAGTGGCGGACTGGCTGGGATGGCTCAATTGATGTCACTGCAGTGTCTCTGACTGGGAGGGCCTAGAGTTCGAGTCCCGGCCACGGAAGGATTTTCAACGCCAACTAGCTAGATAGGTCGAATTCGGTCGCTGTCTGCAGGAGAAATCTAGCGGCCGGCTGCTCTGATCGGTAGTTTTTCGTGGTTTCTCCGATCGACGCCAGGCGAATACCGGAGCAGTACCCTAACAAACGGGCCACGAACCGCGCGCGATCTTTCCTGCCTCTTCCTTGTCCTATCCTCTCCCCTTACACACACACACACACACACACACACACACACATACACTTGCACTAAATACACTTTCACACTTGAGGAGCAAACATTCCAAAGGTGACATGTTAATTTGACACAAATTCAATTCTCCTGTTGTTTTTAACTAGAATTTTATTTTCAAAAAGAAATTTGAGATGAGTTACATTAAGTAGTACTCTATTCGTTGGGTTAAAGATAGTGTTGAAAAGTGTAATATTTTATGTACATTTTTCATTTTGAATCGAAAAGGGTGAAGAGGACATGTCCCCATTTGAATGTTTACTCCTCTCTTGTCAGAAGACCAGTCGGGAGGTTAGGGTTTGTCTCGGATGGGGAGGTGACCCGTTAGTAGGAGATACCTAGGTGAGGAAAAACAACCTCAAACTGACGTGTAGGTCGGCACCGTATCTCACCATCCAGCTAAGAAGATCACACCTCTTCCCGCAAAAAGCATACACTGCACATACGGGACTAATGACTTTAGTAGTTGATGTGGCCAGAAAAAACAAACTGTCAATCCAGTGTTCACGAAGACCCACACAGCTATTGAGAATTCACATACAGTTGGTAACAGTCTTGTTTCTACAGTCCATAATTTGTTTGAAAAGCATTAATTTTAAGTGGAAAATTGATACTAATGCAAAATAATTTACTAGATAAATGAATAATTCCAGTTAAATAAAATGTGACTTTGTACACCTAGACGAAATGGCCGTGGATTTGAAGTTCAGAAGCACAATTAGTCGCTCTGGAACCTTCCTAGGGGCTATTTACCTAGCGACTAAATCTGTTGGTGAATTTAAAATTCAAGGCCATTTCAGCAAGGTGTAATATATATATATATATATATATATATATATATATATATATATATATATATTTCATTTAACTGGAATTATTCAGTTATTATGTAACATAGTTTGCGATAGTATCAATTTGCCACTTAAAATTAATGTTTTTCATGCATATTATGGGCTGTACAAACAAGACTGTTACCAACTGTATTTTTTTGTTTTGGGCCTCCAGCGGACGATCACCGCAATTGACGCTCCCGTAATCATCAACCAATCAACCAATCAATCCAGAGGAGAATGCAACACCCCTCCCTCAACAACAGCTCAGTGACCCAGTGAATCATGCAAACCGGTCGCCCAAAGTAGTAGCATTGTCTAACAGAACTTCCCGGAACTTAATGGCCAACTTTCAAGATAATCGGGGCAAACTTTTGAAGATATGGCGACATAACATAACGGCGAAGGAAGTGACCCTTGCCAAAGTGTGATTGCGATGTTAAATGGACGTCTACAGAACGTTACTTTCCAGTGTAATATTAATTTACATTATTTTACAGAACATTACATTTCGCACAATACTAACGGGGTTGCCGTGGTTGGGTAGAAGACATTTAAAATGACAAATACGTAACACCTAAGATTTTCTCAATTTGCTCTTCTTTTGCACATTGCCATCTAATTTGTTTGTTGTATTATATTTTTCTCTTCATTATTACATTTTTTGTTCCTATTATCATTTGTATTACGTAATATTTATAAATGAAGTTTTTAAGTGTAAATTAAAGTATTTTATTTTTTACTGTTTTAAGTTGATTTTATCTAATTTGTGAGCTGAAGCAAAGATTAAATAAAATAGTATAGTATTTAAAATTCCAATTTTTTTAGGAAGAGCGTCTGAAAAAGTAAGCTGCATCCATTACATGAAAGTGCATGCGTAGTGATGATTTGTATATTACTATTTTTTTCAATTCGTTATCTACACTGCTGAATAGCCAAAGCCGGCGCCGACCTACAGTGTGCTTACGAGGTTTTCCTCAACCAGGTATCTCCCGCCGTTCCATCCGCGACCAACACCCGAACGGTATCCCGGCATGTGTGGTAGCGTAGTGAATGTTAGGGTGTGTGTAAAGGGCGAGGATAGGACAAGGAAGAGGAAGGAAAGATCGCACGCGGTCGGTGGCCCGTTTGTTAGGGTACTCCGGCATTCGCCTGGTGTTGATCGAAGAAACCTCGGAAAACTACCGATCAGAGCAGTCGGCCGCTAGAATTCTCCTCCAGACAGCGGTTGAATTCGAGCTGACCACCCAGCTGGTGTTGAAAATCTCGTCGGGTCTCGAACCCTAGAACCTCTCGGAGAGAGGCGGTGAGTGGCGTCAATTAAAGCCCTGCGCCACCTAAGCCGGATTTCCTAAACTACATTTTTGGGTCGATTTAAGAATATTCTTGGAACCGACTGCTCTCTTGTGAATTTTCTGTGGTTTCTCCGATCAAAACCAGAAGAATGATGGAGCAGTAACCGTAACAATTGAACCACAGACCGCATGCGATTTTTTCGTCCTGAATCATGTTCCGCCATCTTCCCTTTACAACTAACAAACTTACTCTTTAAAGGCCCTGAGCAGCAAGAACGACTTCTTTAGGCCCTAGACATCTTGAAAACTATCGCAAATAAGAGGGTTTAGAGCAATAAATAAATGGTACTACAAGTTCGATAGCTTCACAAAAACTATTTCAATATTGAAAGATACTCCTCTTCAATGTTTATTTCTCATACATTCCAACTAGGAGACTGAAACCTTACGCTATTCGCAGACGATACCGTAATATACACAACTCTCGCAGGTATAATTATGGGAAAAAATAACATCGATGTGGATATTTCATGCTTTCTAAAGTGAGTTCAACAATGGAGATTAAAAATAAACCCCATGAAAACCCAGGCAAAAAGCTAGACTCTTTGTAAACCAAAGTTATCTCGCCCAATAGTAATAAAAGAATATGCTACTGTAATTCTATGGCTTTCAACCGATACATCAGTGAAATATCTTGGGATACACATTGATATTAGATTAACTTGGAAGGAGCACATACAATTACGTAATAAATTACATACGCCAAAATATCGAAATTTTATCCATTGATAAACTTCCGTTCAGCTTTAAATTTGGAATGTGCAATTTTAATTATTAAAATCCAATATTAGGGCATCACTCACATATACATTTGGGCTCTGTAATAACACGGTAAAAATCAATATTGAAAAACATCAGATTGTACATCAAACATTCATCGGAAAAAGTACGAAGGCACCTTGATAATCTCGAACACGCACATTTAAAGAGAACTTCAAATACAATCCTTAAACGAACGCATAAGAAAGAACTGACACATTTTTACACTTCTATCCTCTCCTTGCAGCATAAAAGTTACAATCGGGAAAACATTAAACAATCCTAAGAGAATGTGTTCACGATAACAGATAGACATGTGATAATAAATAATAAGTGTATAAATGTATGTTTGCATTTGTAAAATTTCAACCCATGAATGTAAATATAATTTTAATGTATTTATGAAGAGTATCTGATTCTAAGAATTAATAATATTCTAGCGTACTCATGCAATAAATCTCGCATGTTAATCCTCACCCTCTTCCCTATTTTCCATTTCCATATCAAGTCTGTAATATATATTTTTCTTCAAGACCCTCTTATCCTCCGTCAGTTGTTCTACATGTCTCCTTGCAATTGATAACTATAAATACACCCTTGTTAATACAAACTATTCTTATTTAACGTTACTGCTGAGGAGAGAGTTACACCTAAGTAATTCAATCGCGTAGAATATCAAGTGATTAGTTTAATTTCACATGCAGTTGCAGATTCTACAAGCTTTGATGGGGTAGAATCGAGAAGTGCCACATCAGCAAAAATATAGAATGTTCAAGAAGATCTCATCCTGTAGATTACAGTTCAGTGAACTTTTCTTTGAGATCATTCGCCTCAAAATTTTAGTTTCTATGGTCCTATAACGCTTTGTTTAGGAATTATTTAACGATATAGCTTAAAAAATGTGGCCGAGTGTTTCGGGTTGCATTTGATGTGAATATTAAACACTTTTTTTCAACAAATCATTCACTTGTTTAATGTCAAAATGAAATTCGTCTCGTCTCAGTGAAATTCTCTTTCTTTAGAGATCTCATTTATAAAGATTGGATGCGTGTGAGAGCCGTAAAAGATATCTATACTACTGAAATAATATAGCAGACGATATATGGAGATGTAAAAGAGGCACAATCGTTCAAAAGGTGACATGTTCATTTCTATCTTTTCCAATAAAAATGAATAATATCGCACAAATTGTACACTTTTCAACAACGTCTTTCTCTCAACGAATAGAGTACGTCTTAATGTACGAGTATTGTAAGCCATCACACGTTTCTTTCTGGAAATAAAATTCTAGGAAAAATCAGCAGAACTCAATTTTTGTCAAATGGGCATGTCACGTTTTCAATGTTTGCTCCTCTATTGAATTTAAATAGTGTAGATGGGAATGTTAAAAATATAGGTATAGAGCATTGTAATTTAGCTAGTGGTAAAAATATGCAAGAATGAGAGGTGTTCAGTCCAAGCGTTACGTGCGTGAACAATATAGAAATGTACTAACCCCTGGAAGATAGAATTGCCTTACATGAATTCAATATTTTAAAAAAATGTTAAAAATTTAATTTCCAGAGCAGAGCCACGCCTCTCTCTGTCCTCCAGCGAGTCGAGCCGTGCGGGCCCCAGAGAGATCTGTATTGAACGAACTCCGCTCGCGAAACTCCGTTTTACGACTGCATTCTCCGAAAGTCAGCTGGTACGACAAAATGTTGGTGTTTAACAAGTTGTAGTAGGGTCTCCCCAATATTTCGGTGCAATATTGTTTCGTGCGACTGTTCTTCGTACATTTGTCGTCTTTTATTTTTGTCGTTCGGTCTAACTTTCGGTTTTATTTTTTTACGGTTCTTAGGCGTAAAGTGTGTTGTCATTTGTTCTCGTGCGAAAAAACGACTGTTTAATTTAATAAAAAATACATATTCTACGTACAGAAACAGTTTTTATGACGCTACTCTTTTTCATGTATGTATTTGAGTATTTTCGTATCTACAATACAATAACGATTAAATATTTGTTTTTTAGAGATGTTATTGCCTTCGATGTGGATATCCACATTCACTGCAGAACTTAGTATCTGGATTGAGAAGATTGTTTGTGACGAGAGAAATATTAAAACAGTTGAATGCTGCTACATGTTCTCTTACGGAGATAATTATATGAGAGGGAATTATGAAAGGGAATTAGGGGAGGGAAATATGAAATGACAAACCCAGTCAAGTTAACAATTAATTAATTAGTAAGTAAATATGAATAATAAAAATTTGGTAAAAAATAAAATCATATGTACCTCGGGTGATAACTGGCGACAAAAATTCCTTGGGCGACAAAAAATTGCTCGGTCCAAAGACCCTTAGGCTTTTTGTCAGTCATTACAACCCTTATAATGCCCTTAGTCCATAAATAACTATTCTAGTACCTATGCAAGAACAGTAGTTTATGCAACTAGTTTATAATGTTAAGTTTTATTGCACAAGTACAATTATGAAAATGAGCGACTTCAGGAGCGATATTTCAAATTTATAGGAATGTAATAAAGCAATATTATAAACAAATTCAGGGTTGTAGAATGAAAATAATGTCATATAAGTTCTTAAGAGTAAATATATGAACACAAAAATCCCATAAAATATGAAGCCCTACACAAAATATAAGACTGATTTTAGGTTAAAAATTAGCCTTGGATTCTGAAAACATTATTTCCTGACATTTTTCAGTTTTCATTATATTAGCTCAAACGAACGTGTCATCTATTTTACTTTCTACAATCGTAAATTGTGGGATGTAAAATTCTAAATAATATAGTACCTTGAGGTTAAAAATAGCCTTAAATATTGAATAGGGTGTCATTTTTGTTCTGAAGATTTAGAGATTTCGGGTACGATTCATTAGACATTAAGAAAATATGATACTTGTTTTATTATTATTATTATTATTATTATTATTATTATTATTATTATTATTAAATTATCCCAATAATTTTTCAGACGGTTAATATGACAATGTTGTGCATTAGTGTAGTGCATGTTACTGTAAGTGTGTGTGTGTTAAGGCAGAGGATAGGACAAGGAAGAGGCAGGAAAGATCGTGCGCGGTCCGTTGCCCGTTTGTTAAGGTACTGCTCCGGCATTCGCCTGATGTTGATCGGAGAAACCACGGAAAGCTACCGATCAGAGCAGCCGGCCGCTAGTATTCTCCTCCCTCGACTGAATTCAACCTAGCTGACAAGCTAGTGTCGAAAATCCTACCACCGCACCGTCGGGATTCGAACCTTGGACCTCCCAGTCAAAGTGACTGTAGGGACATAAGTTGATGCCCTGAGTCATCTTTGCCAGTCTAAACAATCAATGAATCAATCCAGATAATAAAAAAAACTGTAAATGTCTTCTTATAGTACAATTATAAATATAACCAAACGCTCTGTTGCATAACAACTATTACAGTTTTGATGTACATGACAAACCCACCGTTCTTTATTTATTTATTTATTTATTTATTTTACGTCAAAAAAACAGTTAAAAACTGCGTATGACGTGCTATGGGGAAAAGTGAATTGTGTGCACATTTTCAAAATTCTGTGATCCCTACACTGTCATATACTACTTAAATTTTAAATTTTGAAAGGGAGAAAAACAAACAAAAACAAACTCCCATGTAATAAAATGTATTTTCAAGGATAAATAAGCAATAAATTTTGTATCTTATTACTTCCTGCCGCGACAGCATGGAAACGATAATTTGAATAATTGTATTTCCCACTGAATTCTAGAAGACGTGCACAGAAAATGAAGTTACATTTATGTCCAGAAGCAAAACAAGGGGCCATCTCAGCATTTGCTCAATGGATCAGGGAAATTGGACGAAAAACCTGATCGAGATGGGGGTCATTGACCCGGAGGCTGTAGTACAATAGTTGTTACAGGTTGTTTATACACATTTATACAGTCCAAATGGTAAATAATGCATTATGTATCATTGTTAAAATTAATGTTACTTTTCTTGTGATGTTCAGTATAGTCTCTAATTGTATAGAAACAGTTATGCAGCAGAAACGATTTCACTTGGGATTTAAACTTTTCTATTGAATTTAATCGTTTAATGTCATCTGGCAAAGTGTTGTAAAATAATGTACATGTATTGTATGTGAATTTTTTTGTAATGAGCTGTTGATACTGTCACCTGATGAATATGATTTCTACGTCGAGTGTTATAGTAATAGACTTCGGCATTTTCTGAAAATATATTCCCGCCCTTAAGCAAGTCATTTTTTACAAAAACCACTGATTCGTAAATAAAAAGACACGGTAATGGTAGAATTCCTAGATTAATGAAGAGAGGCTTACATGAATCACGTGGGTGGGATTTGGTTATTATTCGTACAATTCGTTTTTGTAATCTAAAAGTCTGGGAGCTATAAGATGTATTTCCCCAGAATATTATGCCATATCTCAGGCGGGAATAAACATTCGCGAAGTATACACAACGAGCAGTATGAAGGCTGACTGAATTTGCAAGAATTCTGAACGCGTAGCATAATGAACTTAATTTTGTGTTCAATTCATTTAAATGGACGTTCCATTTAAGGTTTGACTGAATTGAGAGACCTAAAAATTTTGTTGCATTAACATGAGTCAATGGTACACTGTTTATTTTCAATGGAGCACAGAATTGTTTATTTGAAATGGAAAACTGCATTAAAACCGTTTTCTTTTCGTTTACTATTAATTTGTCATTTCGGAACCAATTTGAAACATCTGATATTGTACTATTTACGGTATCTTTATTGCAAAGGATGTTCGTATCATCCGCAAAGAGAACCGTTCTTCCGTTTCGAATCGTCGAGGCCATATCGTTTACGTAAAGTAGGAACAGAATAGGGCTAAAAATCGATGAAGTATTCTTTTCAAGTATAATCATTATTTCCTTATACTGTACAAAAGTTGAATTCTTCATTAGCAAATGCTTGTTCTATTTACCGTTGTAATGTAATATTAATACTTTTTTCAATAAAACATCATCAGCATTAATTTTTTCTTGCAGATATTAAAAAAAGAGAATGATAATTTATAAAATGTCAAATTTCCTGGCAAAACATAAAAAAGAAATGCTTCTGGAAGAAAACGCTTATCAGCATTTTCTTGCACTTTTCTCGTAAATGATTTGATGGACCTTTAGAACAATGAACAGCTTTCCAGTGAATGGTCTCTTACAGCACGGACAAGATCACGAGGTCTGCGCGTTTGAGTATTAGATGCACCTTTCTTTTGTTTCTTTTTTATCGTTAAATTCACTCGTTTAATTTCATGGAGACGATAAGACGTTTACTGCACTATAAACGTGAGTAGGAAAGAATATCACCAGACCTCGTATACGACGGTGCTCAAAGATTACGTTAACAAAATGGCGCCCAGGTCAAGTGTCAACATTAGAAAGTGCCCCAGCATTTACGAAAAGTACCTGCATTTGTTTTAACTATTCAAGTACCGTGCCCAAAAATTATTTTAGACTTTTTAAAGTTACGACGTTTTATTTCTCTCGTATTTGAAATATTCCCAACAATAAAAAGTATATACATCGGAATATTAAGGATAATATTAATGATTTTATTGTCTCACTCCCAGGCAGGCACTGTTATTATTTCACTGCTCTCCCGGTACTCATAATCTACTCCCGCATATTTTAACTCGCGATCATCGTGAAGGAATCGTATCCAAGTGATAAAGGAACATTGGGAGAGATTGTCTTCTCCATGAACATAGAATAAGGTAGTTCTAATTTTACAAGTACCTAACGGTCTCCTACCATTTAACACATTAAGTATATTGTTTGTGATGGAAATATTCAAGTCCGTCTGCATAACCTTTTACCATTAGTACAACGGAACTAAGGAATCTCTGTTTTTTTTCTAGAAGTGAATGTCTGATATTAGATAGTGTTGTAGAAGAAATGTTGATTACTTAGTAAAATTCTTTAAATTTGTAAAACTCTTGAAAACTCTCGATACCTGGTTGTCTTAAATTTGTAAAAAGTTCGTCTGTAAATATAGTTCTCACAATCTACCTCCTTAACAAACTAAGTGCTAACTTCTCAGAAAATAGTTCAATTTTATTTTATAATCTATTGTATCAGTTTATACAGAAATTCATTCAAAAAAGTCTATTTGTAAAAATATTTATTTATTCCTAAGGATTGATTTTCATATTGTCATTCTGTACATCTATTTTAAATTATGACAAATATGATATAAAATAAAAAAAGGTATAAAGGGATTTTTTAAAGAGAATTTTGTTTTACAATAATAGTACAACATTCTGCCGCGATGCTATTCAGTTGATTGGTCGGGAAATTTTGCACCAGGGAAGTGAACGTGTCACCTCCCTGACAGTAATTTCGTTAGCTGAAAACTACAACCAATGTTATTGAGAGGATAATTCTGGGAAATATTTAGAGGGTGATGTTAAGGGTTTAGAAAAGAATACGGTAGGTGAGACAGGTAAATATATAAATATTCTTTAAATACATTCTATAAGAAATGTTGTATACTTGTCTAATATGAGAGAGAGACATTGACGAAAAATATGAAATGGGATAGTTAGGATTGATCAGTTCCTATTTCGTAAGTGACTGCTCCTTGCATATGATTTAAATTACGATTGTAGAAATTATGTGGCAGTTTCTGAATAAAGACGGACTGTGGTGCTATTGCAAGGTCATTCATTAGATCGTTGATAAGATACCTTCTAACATATTAGTAAATAATGATTGCTACGCAATTGAAAAGATCTTTAACTAAATGTATAGTATTGATACCGGACAACACATTTTATTTACTTACATTGCAAGGCCGTTGTGAAGTGTCTTACGGCTGACAAACGAGGCGATGTTTACTGTTATTCTTAAGGTTTTGTTTTGAAAGATTTGTAATTTATTTAAAGTTGTTGTGGCAGATAAAATTCTTACAGGGCATGCGTAAGTTATTATCGGACCAAGAATGGATGTGTACGTAGTTAAAGAGGAATACACTTTTAAAAATAAATTGCGATTGAGAATCGGACGTAAAATAGCTAAAGGTCTATTGTCTTTATTTACTTCGGATGAAATGTGACTGTGCCAATTTAATCTTGTGTCCATGAGAACGCCGCGATAACGAAGAGATAAAAGTGAAGACCAAGGAATGATAGAAGATTCCAGAAATAAAGAGTGAATAAAGACAGGATACTTTAAAGTAAATATTTAGCTATTAATTTATGGGATTTGATTTTGATTTTCCATAAATTCGAACAATTTTCTATATTTTTTCGGTGACACTCAATTACACGACAGCTGTATTTAAGTTTCGATTTGAATAAAACAGTAAAGTATTGTCTGCAGAGAGAGCTGTGTTAATTATAGGTAGGAATATCTTCGACGTACAAATTCAATAAAAAAGGAAATAATAGGGATCCTTGTGAAACACCGGTGAGAGCAGCCCGAGGTGAAAAAATGAAGGAGTTAAGACGTACTTAGAATGTGCAATTCAATGGAAAGCTTGATATAATGTTACACAGATTTAATGGTATTCCAATTTTCCTTAATGTGAACTTTAATCCGGCATGCCACACTAGATCAAACGCCAGGGCGACGAAATGGCATTAAACGCGACTGCACCGCCGTGTAAAAGTCCCAGAGAACGTTGGGGAGAATTGTGTGATCGCGTAGTAGGGCTTACGTTACCAGAGAATTCGATGGCCCTAGCACCCGAAATCAAACTGTCCCTCGCACACATGTACTTGCTAGAAGCACCACGTCGTGCATTGTGTTTTTCGCTTTACACATTTTATCTGCCATCACCTGACGCCCGCGAACGCTTCGCCAAGTAAAAAATTTAATCCGGCGCCCACCCGTCTTGTTTTGTCTTCCCCGGGGAGTATCCCGCCCATTCCAAGGCAGTTAAACCCGCTCATCGAATAACCATTACGGCTTTCATACTTTATGAGCGGTCGCATGAGCATTCGGCTCCCGGTTCCCTCCTAATCCCCAAAAAGGAACGCGATTTCAAGCAGAGCAGACGGGTCAGTTCGCGACTCCTAGCGATGTCCATAACATTGCCAATGAATTATTCCACGAAACAATTTTCGTTTTTATTAATTATAAAAAATATTATTAAACGTTATAATTAATGTTACGAAGAAAATTAATTTAAAAATGCTCTCGTCGAAAGATAATTTGGAAACGAACCGTTCTATAGAACATAATCAATTATTTCGTGATTCCCGGCTCGTCAACACTGTTAAGGTAATTAGTCCCGTTAAGTATGGTGGGTATTTTGTCCTTGGGAAGAAGTAGTGATCTTCTCCAACCGATATGCACGTCGGCTGATTGATTGATTGTTAGTGATTCCGGGCGCGTCAACTATTATCGTCATTAGTCCCATAAGCGTAGTAAATTTCTTTGCTCGGGAGGTGGCGGTGTTCTTACCCCGCTAGATGGCGAGATCCAGCGCCTCTATGTACTTTTGGACGGTATCTTACTCGTTCTAGAATAGAAAGGGCATTATGGGGTTAATATTTATTAATACTTAACTTGTGCTAGTTTTTTTTCTGGCCTAGCTGGTACAATGAGGTATGTGGTACAAGTGGTTAGCACGAAGACATCCCCACGCCGTATTCTGGTTTTCCCAATCTGAGAAGCGAGCTTTTTCATTGTCACACAGCAACGTACTGGGATATTGCAAAGAAAACGCACATTATAATAACCTGGAATGGAACTCGGGATCACGTCATGGAAAGCGAGCACGCTGACCAATGAGATAAACCGCGAGAAGTCGTTATTTAACCAACTTTTCAAATTAAAAATACTTCGGTTATTTCTTGAGAAAAATGAGGTTGACAAGATCAATTAAAAGAAAAAAATCCGTTTTCACATTAAAAATCGTACCCTAGAATAGGTGAGCTCATTAACTCCTGCTTACCCTTTCTGGTAGTAACATGGCCAAGGAACTTCCTAAAAGTGATAATTATCTGAAATAAGATGTGATAAGTAGGGAATATTGGTAATATTCTCGACAAACACAATGTGTGTCTAAAGTCACACATTTCCGTTTGAAATCAGTTTGAGTAATGGCTCAAGCAATTTTATGTAAGCACTGAATAGAAGACGAAAATATTTATAGAAGAAAAATACAGTTTTAAAAATCATTTTTCATGATAAGTCTAGTTTTTAAATACGTATTACAAAGGACAGGGGAAAGATTGTCTCTGTTATAGCATCATTAATTTAATTTGTGAGAAAAAATATAATTTGAAGTGCGGATAGTAACAAAAGCATAAATTGATCGAAGTTGTCGTTCCTGAATTACGATCTTGTGCCGCGCCGCACATAGCTACGGCAGGTCTCGCTGGTGGAACATGCGGGTGGCACAGCGACATGGCGTAAAATTTTGCCAAATTTTACTTTACGACGCCCTAGTACATTTAATTTGAACTGATGACAGGGCATTGGAATCAGGAAGCATGTTGCCATTGCACTATCAGTCCACATTTTTTAAATTCTTCCCGGAGTACGAAAAGCAACATGAAAACTGAATGTTGGCTGTTTTTGGGGCAAGATGGTTTCACGGGGAATTCTATACTAAAAACCAGTCAAATACTGTTTACAGATTAAAATTGTACTTGTTCAGTTGATCATGCTAATTATTCTTTGATGATGCTGCAGAACGAAAAACAATATGAAAACTGAATTTGGCTAATTTTGGGGGAAGATGGCTTTACGGCGTAAATTCTGTACTAAAAACCAGTCAAATACTGTTTACAGATTAAAAATTGTATTTCTTCAGTTGATAATGTAAATTTCCCTTGGATATTCTCTCTCTCCCTCTCTCTCAATCTCTATCTCTCTCAATCTCATTCTAAATCTCTCTCTCTCTCTCTCTCTCTCTCTCTCTCTCTCTCTCTCTCTCTCTCTTGTGACATACCAACATGTCACACATTTATTTACTAAAATTTGTCGTAAATGGGGTAAATATACAAGGATAAACAAATAGAAATATGGCGCCCTAGCAATGGCAGCCGAGTTGTTGCCAAGGTCAATAAACTTCATTATGGCATTGGCCCTGAGGGCACTGCTAGCTGATCAAGTCAACAATTTAGGGATTGGTTGAGAAAGCAATGACAGTCTAGGGCATAGCTAGTTGATTATGTAATCAATTTAGGGATTGGCCAGGAGAACAGTGACAGTCTATTCACGACGGAAGTGCGTCGAATGTTTCTGGTGAAAAATAGTAGAAAGAAATAGACCGAGTCTTGAAGGGCTGAACAGAAAGATTATTTTCACATTCTGACATATGTCGTGGTGCTGTGGGGGTCGCTCACGGATGGTTAATTTTGTGAGATTGGAACTTGTAATTTTTTCTTGAGAGTGAATAGTTTTCGGACTTTGAGTAATTGAGTGCGACGAACGGAAATTAGAATTTTCTCGGGATGAAATAACGTGATGGACTTCGAATAATTTGCTGTGTAAAAATGTGTAACTTGTAATTTTCGTGTGTGAGCTAATAATTTCAAACTGATCGAATTTATAAGATCTACAAGTTGGGACTCTGAATATTTTTGCGATGTGCGGAAATTAGAATTTGAATGAATTTGTACGCAACAGGACTTGGAATAATTCTGAGTAAATAATAGTTTGCTGAACTTTAACATTCTCGTCGCGTAATCAGAAAGAACTGGGAACTTTCGCGAAGTAAATTAAATTAGAACTACAAGTATTTGAGGCGGTGAGGATCAGTGACTCGACAACATTTGTGCAAGAGCAGGAGAGAAGAATCTGGTACTTGGACTTTGGAATTCTCATCACCTAGAAGAAGAGGAAATGGTTCTTCGTGGCGCCCTCGTTCAAGTGCGCGCGAAGACGGGTACTGCAGGATAAGGTTCGAAAGAGCTCATGACCACAAGAACATTCTTTATTTGTTATAAATTTTTCAAGTCATATTTTTGCCTGACATTGAGAATAAACCATAAGTTTCTTTTGAAATCGAAAAAAAGATTTTCATTGGCCAATTCCAGCTAAGAAGTAGCTAGACAATATATATTTGTTTTCAGATTCCTCGCCACTCTGTATAGATGGCAGATCGGATAATCGGCTATTAGTAGGTAATAGCGATTACTTCTAACGAAACTCATCGACCCAGCTAGCGGGATATTGATTTTATTTAGATAAAGGTTGAAGCATTAATTTTAATAATATTAACGTAACCTTTTCCTGGCGCCCATGTTTAAAACATAAATTCGGAACGGCTTACATCGAAACGTCCAATAATTTTATAAGCAGTTTGTGTGTGGTCTTGTTTCAATATATCACCGACATAGGTCTGGCTCTCATTGACGGTAAGGTGACATTACTACGAAAAAACGTAATAATGCATATCATTACACGAGGTGATAATTAGTGCATTTCTTTCCATTTCAGAAGGGCAAATATTTCTTTATATCACATGTGGGCATGAACGTTTCTTGTTACCTCTAATTACAATTAAACTTAAAAAATTAAAGAACAGGGTAGATGTTTCAAGGCTAAAAAATCACGCAAATTCAGTGTAATACGTCACATTTTTTCATATTTTTGACGTTAAATAAACTTTTAAACACAAAAATTCAATATTTTTTGTTGTAAATGTAAAAAAATATTACTAACCAATCACTTTCACCAAATTCACCAATCCTTGTGTGAAAGAGGAAAACGATTTTATGTAATTCACAGTGTTTAAGATTATTTTCAATGAAATTTGTTCAAATTTAAGAAAACACTATTAGTTTCTTTCATTTTATTTTACAGAATTTTTCTCTTAGATCACAATTTTTTATCTTACGCACTATCAGTGACCTATAACGTATTTATTAAGTACTACTTCTGCTGTACCGCTACTGGCCTGTTGTGAAATATATTAGGAAACAATTTGCTCTTAATGACATGCGAAAAATAATGATCGTGGTACACCTAGCACCACATTATTTAAATTATTTATTTTCCGCATTTGTGCTGTTTTAATCTATACCCCACTTTGCAAGAACACTGCTGCAACCCTGAAGGAAAGCCTCTAAAAAGGATCTATTATTTCATTACTTTTTGTAGTATCGATGTCGGTTACATGTCGTTAAATTCACTTTTATTGGTATAGATCATGGCAGTGTACTTGAGTTTGCGTCTGTTGTCAATAGCTCTGCGAAGCACATAGTAACAAAGCGTACCACGAGCGGGATGACAAGAGGAGGAAGAAAAAAGAAACAGTAAAAAAGGAAAAAAACACGACAGCAAACTGCATTGTCAACAAGGACCATGCTTGCCGTTCGAAGTCTGTTCCGAGAGGGAACAGTTAATCAATCAGCAGAGTAATGGCTCGTGAAACGAGAGTCATTCATGTGAGCTCGTCACTGTCGAAAGAGTCGTATTCACGAAATGGATCATGGGAGGAATAAAATACTTTCTCGCATTATTTCTAAATTTGCGAACATTTCGAGATTTCAACGACAATAAGACCGCAATTTGTTAAGCGGCCTTAGCTCTAACCGTGGGTAAAATTTAAAGAAAAAAAATTGGAGGCAGAGACGGATTACAGAAGTATTAGTTTTAAAATGCATTATCCTCAAACAGAAAATACGTGAAATCCTTTCGTTTCTTCAATAATTTGTACATGATCTTATTTAAAAAAACTAATTTAATGGAACATAATTTATTTAACCAAAACTTTTTATTATTAATATTGTTCTTTTCCAATTTTAATTTTGTGCAATTTTCGAAAATACAGAAAGTTATTCGAAAATTGAATCAGCACCAATTTTCTACCACACTTTGCCATGATAAAAATAAAGAAAACATTGTGAGCAAATTTGGAAGAATATAACTATTTAAATGTAATTTATATTTCAAGAAAAATTACGCGAAAACTACTCATACTTTCCAAACATTGTACATGACCTATTTCAAATTTCTTTGTTTTCTCATTGAATTCTATTGATCAGTCAATATCTTCAATATTGTATCTGAAAGGGAAAATGAGAACTGACTGATGGACATGCAGGCGTTTAGCCACCAATCGATTTTCCGATGTCACGAACCCACACGACGTGGATTCCGACTACATAATTTTCTAAATGCCATTAAATAGCAAACAATTTCCACTTTATTTTCGATAATATTTAATTAATAATAATTATTCCTAGAAATTTTAGGATAATGTGGGTTCACTATTCTTTCCAAGAGAAATGAGACTTTCTTTTTCTACACTTACTAAAAACAACGCTAAATAGTTCCATAGTAATTTACAATGGTGTGTGGAACTTAACAGAACTCCTGAGAGCAATTAACGAGGTAGAAAATCGACTTGAGACTTGATCCTCAATGTCTTGAGAACACTGACTGTGGAATTTGGATTAAACCTAGATGTGACAACTGCCTCTGGCAGGATTTTGACCTTGGCCACTCGATGAACTTGAGTTTCCAAGTGAATGAGTTGTTGGTATTTTACCACATTTTCCTCTCCTGCTTTCAGAATGCAAGACCCATCCTCCGTGACGGACATCCACGTCGACCACACGGTCTCCTTCCCAACTTTAGCAATATCATATAAGCTACACATAGCAAAATTACTCCATAAGACGGTAATTATTCTACGGGGTAGAAACACTAACTAACCTTTTCCTTCCGAGGAGATTTAAGACTTGCACCACATAATGTGAACAGCATAGTACAGGAGATAGAATCTTGTGTCATTCATTGCCTGGGTGCCGTGATACTGAGGCACGTGGTTCGCGCAGCCGGCACTAGATCGTACCACTAAAAAACCTACAAGCACTCTTTTTGGAGAAATTCGTAAGGATCTTTTGAGCGGATCCCCAAACAAATGATTCAGTTCCACAGCAGGAAACAGAGACCCCTCAAATGTCACTTCATTTGTCTCCATTGGTGGACAGCGAGTGGTCAAACTGTGTGTGGCAAACGGACGGCGGACGGTTGGACAGACACAAGCACGCACACAAGTTACTCGAATTGTGTACGCAACACAAAAATAACGTACACGTACACGTACACGTAATAAGCAACACAAAAAGATAAAACAAGACAATCGAATATTTATTCTGAATATCCCTAATGTATGTCTTCTTCTTCTTCTTTTAAACATTGAATTGAATTGAATTTGCTTTATTTTACGTGGCGAGACTCAGGCCATGAGGCCTGCTCTTCCGTCTGACCACGCAAATTCCGCTACGCTCCTTTCACCAACCATGGGAGAAAGAAGGTATTACTTGGGCGACGAAACAGGCAGTTTGAATTTAGCTCAGAGGCGTCATTTAGGCTTGAGGATCTTTTACATGCAGTAAATCTACTAACATGGGACAGCCGGCTTTACTTCCCCTACGAAGGATTTTTTCGCCCTTAAAAATCCACGGCTTCGATCGGGTTTGAACCCGCAAACTTGGGTATAACAGTCCGATACGCTAACCGTTACACCATCGCCGCCGCTTCCAGTTATTCCAGTTATCTGGGAATATTCCAGTTATTCCAGTTATTCCAGTTATCCCAGAACATTCCAGTTATCTGGGATCGACTTTTTGGACGCTACTCTCCAGCTTTTTCAATTTTGCGCCTCATCCATTCTTTCGCTATTGGCTCCACTAGGTGGGACACGTACTCTAGAGGTCTTCTCATGACATGCCCAAACCACCGAAATCGCAATTCTTAAAGTTTCTCTACTATCGACCTCACCTTCACGGTTCCTCGGATCACTTCATTCCTGATTTTGTCCTTTCGCGTCACTCTACAAATTCACCTCAGCATCTTCATCTCCTTTCTTTTCATCTTTATCTCCGCTACGTGTAACTTTTGTTCTTCTCTCTTCTTCGTTTTAATGTTGTATATGTGTTGGTATATTTGTTTTCTCGTAAATTATGCTCGGACGAAGAAATTATTTCACGTCAAAAGTCAGTTAGTGCAGTGTTAATACCCCTTCCATGTTTTACTTTTGAAAACTGTTTGATATTTCCGTAAGGTTTCCCATTAAGAAGACTTGACATAAGAAATACAAATGTTTCCTCAGTTCTCCCCTGTAGTAAGGGAGTTCTAATGAATTTTGTTACGATGAAATTTTACTTACATGCAGCATCATACTGTTATTCTCGTTTTGAGCCTTTACGTACCTGCAACAAAGAAGAAAGATATCAGGAACTGACTTATTGTAAAAACATAGAAAATTGTAATGAATTTTTTTATAAAGAATTGTCCCCAATTGATCTCAAAAATAGTTCTTTTAGAAAAAGTTAAACATTTTTCTGGAAACTCGAGAATAGGGGCGAAAAACTACGATACCGAGACTGATTCACAAAGTAAAGATAATGAAAAGACTTAGCAGAAAAAATGTAAATAGAAATTCAGTGAGCTGCGACAAAATACTTCAAACTCCTTTCCTTTGACTGCCTGAGGTGACTCAGGGCATCAACTGAAGTCACAGCAGTGCTTCTGACCGGGAGGTAATAGGATTCGAGTCCCGTTGGTGGCAGAATTTTCGACACTAGATTTTAGATTTAGATTTATTACTAATTCTGCAAATAAATTTGAGAACTTGGTGGCAGAATACACTAACTAAACATTACAGAAATTAACAACTATACAAAATTTTACAAAATTTACAAACTTTACAAATTACGATGAACATTTCACCATGCCAGCTTTCATACTACTCCACCTCACCTCACTTCACTTCACTTCACCTCACCATACTGCTAATCACCGAGTTTTAATGTGTTTCTTACACACTCGTTTCCCTCAACTTCACAACACTGCACTACACGCCATTGTAAACTAATAATAACAATAATAATAATGATAATACGACATACTTCACACAGAAGATTACTTATTTAATAATATTAAAGATATAATAATACACATATCAACATCTAGGAATTTAATTTATTTTTAAATTTGCTCAGGCTTTGAGGAAAGGGATCAAAGATTGTCACAGGAAAACCGTTCCAGTCTCTAATAGTTCGATTGTCGAATGTATATTTCCGAACGTGCGTTTTCTGAATTCTTGTCTGAATTTTGTGCATGTGCTCTGCTGAAATATGTAGGTTTCCCTAATCTGTCTACGCTCGAAAGTCTGTGTATGCTTTATACACAGACGCGACTTCATTCTCCTTTCGAGCGACTCCCATTCTTTATTCCTGCAACCCCTGAAAGCAAATTACGATGCTCTACGCTGGACCTTTTCCATATTTCTTTGTTGCAAAATTCTGTTTGGGTTCCAACATATCGTATTGCTACCCAGCAAAACACTACATAGCGAGGTCGAATTCAGCCACTGTGTGGAGATTTCTAGCGGCCGAGTGCTCTCATCGGTAGTTTTCCGTGGTTTCTTCGATGAATACCAGACAAATGCCGGAGGAGTACCCGAACAAACGGGCCACCATTTCTTTCTCTTTTCTATCCTATCTTCACGCCTTAATTGCACACACACTTACGTGCACTACACTACCACACTGGTCGGGTAGTTCGGCGCCGAATGTCGCCAAAAAAAAAACAGAAATCCATTTCATATTGAAAAGTAATGTGTCGGCAAATCTAACTCAAGAATCGGTTCTAGGAAACTATCCCGAAGTTGGTAATGGAAACGATAAAAACGATTAGAAAAAACAATACAAAATGAACTAAATTGCCTGCAAAATTACAACACAGAGAATAATTGACCAAGTTAACATTAGCAAGGAGGAAATTGTAAAAAGTAATTCGATATTTAAAAAGAAATTCAACGATAAAGGTAGAAAAATTCAGATAAGTAGTATATGACTCCGAAGACGTCAACGGAATAGATGATTCTAATGTCGTAACTGGGAGGGTCATTCTAGGTGGCGCCCAACTATAACATAGGCGGGAGCACATAAGTAACACATGTTATTTATAACAAGTTTTTTATTGGTCTTGCACGTTCCTTGGACCTACAGAGAACTTTGGATAGCCTCTCCGTAATTTATAAAACTGCAAAAAAATCACATTTTAAAACTACAGTACTGATGCTAGTTTTTTTACTTAACTTTGTTTAAAAGACATTATATAATACTTCTCAGGACATGTATATTTTTTCAACGAGATTTTATACAATGTTTTTTTATTGAAGTAATTAAAATGTACAATTTTTCTCATAAACGGGTCCCTATTAAATAAAATTCTCTCTTCCTTGTTAGAGCAAAGGACGTTTAAAAAACTGATGCAGGTCTTCTTTTTGTTAAACTGTCTCATTTCTGAAATCTGCTACATAGCAGTAATGCAAAAAAGTATGTGTTGTTGTAGCACCAATTGTTTTTTATAATTTTTATTAAATAATATTTTTCATTTACTTACACTACAGAAAAAAACTTACATAGTTCTCCCTTCCAAATTTTCATTACGGTTAGTACAAACGTATAGGAAATTTTAATAGAGTGACTCTTGGGATTTTATTTTTATTGTACAATGATTGATTCATTATTGTTAAAAATTTTATAATGTATTCCATCCAGTAATCTACGTTTTTATTTTTTTATATATCCATTATAATTAGATATTTTTACGCGTGCAAATCTACCTCGAACACGTTTTTTCCTCAAAAAGTGTTTTTTACCCATTTATCAAAGTTCGCTACAGCCCAGTTTCCCATATATACCCTGTAATTTGATCATGAATAACGCGTTTCAACGAAGTGGCTAACTTATTAGGTTCGGGAACACAGATGACGAATACTCTTCGTCCTTTCACTCGTGATGGATTTGTCAATATATCCATTAATGTATACGTGGCAGTATTTTCACTGCCGTGGACTTCACTGATCACAAATGATTTTCACCCATGTGAGCTCAATGAACATTTAATACTGTGTGTCAAATTCATTGCGATGAGTATTACATTACGACAATCACCAATAGGCAAATCAAAATTTAGAGAGTTGCATTATAATAATATTTAAGTAGATTGCATTAAAACATAAGTACAGTTGACGCAAGTGCTCAATAAAGATAATGCTTGTTTACTGATGAAAGTAACATTTAATACATTCGTAATTCAATAATTTACTGAACTCCGTTTATTAACAAGCAAAAGTTCAATCAATTAATGAATACTTATCACACTGAAGCACGATTTTCATTAGAATTCATGATACTAACCCTCACTTACAAATGGGATTATTGTACGAAAATAGTGAAAAAATATTAAAAAGTACGACTGATTAAAACAAGAGTAAAATATAATGTTAACACATTTTTACTGTCTTAGAAAGTCATACGTATTGATCAATTACTGCTGTCACAGCCCTGTAAATTTTAACAAATCACATTAAATGGCAGCCAACGAAAAATGAAGTAGTTGATTACTTAATTTGTACATGTATCACAGTATTTTAAGCAGTCATTTCCAAACACAGTCCATAAATGATGTTACAAAGTAGGCTACTGTTGAGCAGTTAATATTGTCAGGGTAAGTGTGGGTAATGGGAGTCAGCGGTAAATTTTCGATGAATATTGTAAACAAACCATATTGATAGGCAGAAACATATGCTTCTACCTACCATTAGTCATGAGAACTATAGCCAGTTAATCGCCGCAGCCAAAGAAAGCTTACATCGAAGATTATCGCATTCGTACCGGGAAAGTGAGTGATTGATGTTAGAAAGTGCTCTCAGAAAATCAGATCTTACTCTCGTGAACTTGGAGTTTTCTGGAAGAATTAAAATTTGTTGGAAGGGAAGTACTTAACCGAACCATTTGATACCAATTGCGAGTAATTTTACACATTCTATAAAACTTTTTGAGTAGTTATGATAAAAATGTGCTCGTGAAGTAATGGCAGTCAGTGATTTTCATTATCGCAGCGTGACTGCCATTGTCCCAAACAAAATAATTTATTAATCTGAAAGAGTTTACATGGCCTCCTGGTGATGTAGCAAGAATGGCTGCACGGATGAATTTGATTGATTGATTTTTTCGTGTTTCCGGGCGCGTCAACAGCTTCGGTCATTAGTCCCGTTAGTGTAGTGCATGTTTTTTCTCGGGAGATGGCGGTGATCTTCCCCCTCGGGATGGCGAGATCCGGCGCCGACCTACCGTCGGCTAGTGGGGTTTCCCCCTAACCAGGACTCTCCCACCAGCAGAGCACCGCCTTAGTCGGGACAAGCTCTAAGCTCCCGACCTGTCTCCCGGAATATGTGGTAGTGTAGTGCATGTTTAGTGTAAGTGTGTGTGTAAGGGGAGAGGATAGGACAAGGAAGAGGAAGGAAAGATCGCGCGCGGTCCGTGGCCCGTTTGGTAGGGTACTGCTCCGGCATTCGCCTGGTGTTGATCGGAGAAACCACGGAAAACTACCGATCAGAGCAGTCGGCCGCTAGAATTCTCCTCCAGAGAGCGACTGAATTCGACCTAACTGAAAAGCTAGTATCGAAAATCCTTACACCGTCAGGACTCCAACCTAGGACCTCCCGGTTAGAGACGCTGCAGTGACATCAGTTGATGCACTGAGCTACCGCTCCCGGTCTGCACGGATGAAGAATTCATCAAATGGCTCAAACACTTCACACGCCTACTTGACCAACTGCCCAGGACCCAGTGATGATCTTTGACAACGTTGGAGTCACAATATTTTAGACGCCTACAATTACTGTAAACAAAATAAATGCCTTGTAGTACTAATATGTTCATTTTGCTTCATATTTCTTTAGTGACTGCCATTACCCGCATGTGAGGGTAATGAAGTCAATTATTCACTTAGCCGAAACCCTACGGTCTCTTCACACGAGCGTTGTGTTGACACGCGTTAAATGACGCGCGTTGTAGATTCACACCGTCTTACGCGGAGCAGCCAAAGCGGTCGTGTGCCGTTTTGCATAAGATACAATGCTATTCTACGACGCGCGTTACTTAACGCGCGTCAACACAACGCTCGTGTGCCTTAAGATAACTGGATAGAGTAGCTTAAGTGGGACGTGGTTACGAAATCCGTTGCGTATCATTCACACACACACACACACACAAATAAAAACAAACAAGTAGCATTTATTAATTTTGCATGCACCAGCTTCTGTTAAACAGAAAGATACATCGTCTCCTACATTATTTCGGTAGTATACATACCTTTTATGGCTCTCATACGCAACCAAGATTTATAAATGTCTCTAAAGAATGAGAATTTCACGGAGACGATATCGTTATATAACTCCTAAAGGAAGCGTTTTCGGAGATTAAAATTAAAATTTTGAGGCCAATGGACTGGTTCAACGCTTGTTAATTCAATCCCAACTCTTCAGAGCCTGTAGAATTTGCAAATGTATGTGAAATTAAAGTAATTACTTGATATTCTACGCGATTGAATTACACGAGTGTATCTCTCTGCTCGGTAATAACGTTAAATAAGAATAGTTTGTATGAACAAGGGTGTATTGTATTGTTATCAATCACAAGGAGTAATATAGAACATATATTACAGGTTTAAAATGGAAATGGCAAAATAGAGAAGAAGATGGAGTTTAACTTGCGAGAGTTCTCGCACGGGTACGCTAGAATTATATACTAGTGGCTTGAGGCGTTGTTCTTGACCGCTCTTCACCGTTCTTGACCTTACAAGTCCGCCCACAGACATGGTTCATTTGCGGACAAACACTTTGATTCACGGGCGGCACAACTTTGCCACAGTTCACTGGCACAGTTATAACTTGTCGTAAAAGTTGTGAAATTATTCACAATTTAGTATGTTGCAATTACCACACAATTTAAATACATTTTATGTACTGTGCCAGGAAAGTCTCTCTGAGCCGAGACAGGGCCTTCTATTTAAAATTGTATTTATATTGGTAGCAACCAAATCAATGGAAAACAAGTAAAGGGGACAACTCTATCAGCATCTATTATGATTGTGATGAGTACGCTCTTTAAGTTTTCTTCTATTACCAGTTGTAACTCAGGCTACAAACATAATTCTGTTGTTAGCTCTTTCACCAGAATGGTGCTATAACAGAGAGACTTTCCTGGTGTGCTGTATAATATGCACATTAGTGCTAATACAGAACTGCCTAAGAATAGGTCTTTGGATTGTTCAAAGGCAGGAAAATTTACCTGACCCGTGGAAACGCATAAGATCACCTCCGGAAAAATATTTTCATTCTGATTTTACTGAAACTTGCTGAGCGCGCGGTGTTGTAACGTAAAGAAATGTGAGAGCTGCTTTCGTCCAATCAGATTAACAGATTCGGGTTGATCCCTAGTTTAGGGTGACACGGTTCCTTTGGTTCCTTTTATAAATTAATTATTTCTCAAAATTCCTGTTTATAGTGACGCGGATCACTTGAATAACTGGACGAGTGCTCGAGAATAATGTTACTGGCATTAATTAATTTTCTTACGCCAAAGCATAAATATATACAATATGACTAAGAATCAAAGCCATATAAAGCTATACATTTTTATTGTCGGAAAAATGAATATCATTAATGGAGAACACGATTTCTCGATATTTCCGGAGTGGAATTACCTTTTTTACTATGCACCCTTTTATGCCTTTTTTAAATGCACTTTTAGTCCATTGAATAGGTTTGTATTGTTTCCTGTGGTAGATGTTTTGAATGCTGAATTTATTTATAACTTGCGTTGACAGGTAAATTTTAATGTGATTAAATGGCTTCACTCGACCTGAGTCAACACGCCACAAAGTTGAAAGTAATTCTGATAGCTACCTCTCTGAATACACGTATCGTAGAAAGTGGAGAAAGGATAAGTAAAAATTCAGTCATTTTCTAGAAATTATTAAAAAAATTAAAATTTCAACAAACATATGAATTCATTTTTTTCTTTTTCTATAAAAGCACTGATGTCTTTGACACATTAAGAAATATTTGTTTAAAAATAGACGGCGAGTGATATTTTAGTATCAAAATGGGAGGTTTGAGGGGTGATAATTTTCAATAATTAAAGTTTAAGTACATGTTTGTGAAATAGAATTTATTTTTAATAATTGTATTTATTGCGGTAACATCATGAACTTTACTAGTTATTTTTTATTTCTTATTAATTTATTTAACTTCAGTTCATAATAAGTAAAAAGCATGTATTTATTTTCTTCAGAAATAAGCGCATTTGGTAATACTTTGATGAATCATTGAAGGTTTTTTTGTGTTACAAGGATGTTCTACGTAATTTGTGCAGAGGCAGTACACTAATTTTAAGGAATGCTATAGTAGTGGTAATAATATTAAAATTTTATAATGTCAACAAAAATATGAATTGATTTTTCCTTTTTCCATTTTTTACGATATTATTTTATGACCAGTTGATTTTTTAAAATTAAAATGGGAGGGTTGGGGGTATAACTAATAAAGATGTAGGTAGCGTGAGTTTATTTTAAATAATAGCTGTATAATTTATTTTAAATAATTATATTTATTGCGGTAACATTGAACTGCACGCGACTAGTACGTATAAACAAGGATTCAGTTCATGGAGACGATTCCCCTCTAATGAACCGAATCAGTGAATCATACCACCCTAAACTCTGATTTACCACAGATTCGAAACCTTCTACAACATTCGATGGAATTGAGAACTTCATGCTGGAGCTCGGACGTGACAGCTAACGTTGATTCTAGAGGTTCTCAGAATATCAGCAGCACTATGCACGTACAAGATGACAGCGACTGGGTTCTGTCTCCTGCGACTGCGGCTGACTCGCTTGCGGCACAGAGATTACACAACTCCAGCACGGTTACACAAAGGTTACACAGAGCATGAAATAACCGCAGATACGCTCTCACAGGAAATACAGATTTAATTATAATTAATGTATGGCATGTGTAATACTTTGTTTTTGTTTGTGATCGACCAAATATAATTATAATTAATGTATGGCATGTGTAATACTTTGTTTTTGTTTGTGATCGACCAAATATAATTATAATTAATGTACGACATGTGTAATGCTTTGTCTGTGATCGACCAGCTAGCTACCTCAACGCATTCAACCTCTGGAATCACGGTCAGCCGTTCTGTTCACACCACACATGTCCGCTTATGCATACATGTAAGCTGCTTGTTATATAAATTGTTGCGCGTGGGGCCACGTGGAGATTTATCCGCAGCCCAGAGGATCACGAGCGTGCGAGCGTGGTGGGGCGTGCGTGCATGTGATTGGCGTGCGTGAAGTGAATGTAGAAGGCCCGAATCAATGAGTGATCTGCCACACGCGTTGTGAGAAAGTCCACGCAATGCCCGGTTCGTGAGATCGCGTGCGAGAGAAAGCACACGTGCTATACGTGTGCAATTTTTAGAAGGGAAATTGCAACGGGTTACATTACGCTTTCGGCACGTTTGGGACGACCTACCTCTGATTTTACATTCCGTAGAGTATTTACAAAGCGAATCATCTTGCTTTGCGATGATTGATTGATTGTTAGTGATTACGGGCGGGACAATTCCTGAAGGTCATTAGTCCCGTAAGTAAAGTGTATGATTTTTCATCGGAAAGTGGAGGAGATCTTCCTGCACTGGATGGCGAGATCCGGCGCCGACCTACCGTGGACTACTGGGGTTTTCGTCAAGAAGATATCTCCCACCTGTGGGGCACCGCCCCAGCAGGGGCAAGCTCTAAGCTCCCGACCGGTCTCCCGGAATATGTGGTAGTGTAGTGCATGTTAGTGTAAGTGTGTATGTGTTAAGTGAGAGGATAAGACAAGGAAGAGGAAGGACAGATCGCACGCGGTCCGTGGCCCGTTTGTTAGGGTACTGCTCCGGCATTCGCCCGGGGTTGATCGGAGAAACCACGGAAAACTCCCGATCAGAGCAGCCGGCATCTAGAATCCTCCTCCAGACAGTTGAATTCGATCAAGATACGTAGCCAGTGTTGGAAATCTTACCACCGTCGGGACTCGAACCCTAGAACCTCCCGATCAGAGGTCCTGCTAAGAATCAAGTGACGTCATGACTAGGGCCCGGATTTTAATGACCTGAAAATCAGCGAAATATGCAGGTATTTATGACCTAAAACCTATATAAATATGACCTTAAAAAATAAAATATGTCGCTATACAAAAATTTAAACATTTCTGTTGATCTTCTAAGTGTAACATAAATACAAAATTCACTGAAGAGCAGATTGTGAGTATGATACATGCGGTTTGCAGTCTTTGGAACTAACTAGCATTTTAAACTAGTTGCTTGTACACGCAGCAATTTGTTGTACACTTTTTCAGCCACATAACCTCAAGTACGACCCAACTCACTTCGTTCAAATTCACTTTCAAATAATTCTTTCTGGAATAGTAGTTGAGTTTAGTTGTGACTATCACTTCATACATTGTCATGCGAGACACATTTTCAAGCTTTTTATTCCTGTGCCCTTAAAAATATGACATATGTATGCATTTTGAGTAAAATTTTGTCAAAATATACCTTTTACTAAAAACGTTCCTGAAAAATATGACAAATATATGCATTTCTGGCAAACTTTGGCCAAAATATGACCTTTTACCAAAAACGGTGTACATATGACTTTATATGCACAATCGAAATACGTTTTTTGAATCGACAATACCTGAATTTGTGCATAGATTGTTTTAAAGCTCACCCGAAGGTTTAGAAAAAATATGTTACTTGTCATTAAAATTCGGGACCTAGTCATGACCTTCAACTTTCTCCTCTTCTTGCAATTTTGACCGCTTGCCCTCATCGCTAAATTTTCTATTTTTCTCCTTTTCACACTCCTCTTTACTCAATCTTCTATTCTCCTTTTGTCTAGTCGCCCACTTTGCTAAATTTTCTCTTCTTCTCCCATTGGTGTCTCATCCTCTTTATTAAATCTTCTCCTCTTTCTTTTTTGTTCTCTAGTCATTTTTGTTAAATTTCCTCTTCTTTTGCTAATTAATCATCGGTTTCGTTTCCGCAAATCCCACAGTGCAAGAGGATTTCATGAAAAAGGGCATGTTTTTCATTTTAAAGTTCACATACTGTTTTTACAAATTCTAAAGCTGATTAACTAATTCTATGATATGAAACTATGAGTTATTACGCCGTTCATGGATCGTAACAAATACTAGAAGACAAAAATAAAATGTAGAGTTCTCAGTAACATAAATATTAATAAATTCCTTATTGATTATCACGAATCATAATATTTAGTTACATACAATTTCAACATCCTATAATAATACTTTGTGAAATAGTCACACTAAAGATCACTCAAAGTACAGTGATATTACTTATGATTTGTAAAGGCTGTCTAAATTTGAATAATTGATTGATTTTTTCGTGTTTTCGGGCGTCAAGTGCTTTGGTCATTAGTCACGTAAGTGTAGAGCATGTTTTTCGGGAGATGGCGATATCCGGCGCCGACCTACCGTCGGTTAGTGGGGTTTCACCCTAACCAGGACTCTCCCACCAGCGGGGCACCTCCCCAGCTGCGACAAGCTCTAAGCTCCCGACCGCTCTTCCGGAATATGTGGTAGTATAGAGCATGTTAGTGTGTGTGAGTGTGTGTAAGGCATGAGGATAGAACAAGGAAGAGGAAGGTAAGATCACGCGCGGTCCGTGGCTCGTTTGTTAGGGTACTGCTCGCCTGATGTTGATCGGAGAAACCACGGAAAACTACCGATCAAGGCAGCCGGCCGCTGGAATTCTCCTCCAGACAGTGACTGAATTCGACCTAGCTGAAAAGCTAGTGTAAAGCACTGAGCTACCGCTCCTGGCCTCTAAATTTGATATATGGCTCATGTTATAAAGTAATTTTATTTTGCTCGTAGAGTTGCGCTGGTTTCTGTGTTGGCCTTGTGTCGCAACCTTTCCTACTCGCAAAATAAAATTATTACTATTACCTACCACTGGGATTGTAAATAACCATTATTCAAACTTACACATTGTATTACTTTTACCATACCTCTTAATTCTCGAATCAATGTTGTTTTTTTTACCAAAAATGACTTCTCTCAAAGTTGGAAATATATTTTATGCAAATGCCGATATCTATAACTATAACACTCGACGTAATAATGGTATTCATTAGGTGTCAATATCAGCAACTCACCAGAAAAAAGTTAATATTGAATATATGCAATTATTTTACGAGATATTGCCAGAAGACATTAAACGATTACATCTTATACATAAATTTAAATGCCAAGTAAGTTTTTCCTGCTGCTTTACTGTACTAATTCTATACAATTAGAGACCAAATCGACCATCAAAAACAAAAATTTAAATTTTAACGTTGTCAATGTATTAATAACTTTTGGACTGTATAATTCAAAAGAACGTGTAACAAGGACTGTACCTCAGCTTCTGGTTCAATAACCCCATCTCAATCAGGTTTTTGTTCAGTTTTCCTGACCCTTTGAGCGAATGCCGAGATGAATGCCCCTTGTTTTGCTTCTCGACATCAAAGTAACTTCATTATCTGAGCACGTCTTCTCGCGTTCAGTGGGAAATGAAGTTGGTATTCAAATTACCGTTCTCCATGTTCTTACGGCAGGCAGTAGATTTATTAGAAGAAATAAAAGAGGTCATCTTCGTCAACATACTAGCTTTATTAAGATAGCCGGCTCTCGACGGCTTTGCCGTCATCATCAGTCTACAAGATACAGAAAGATATAACAAAATTATTTAGTATTAAGTATAATTAGTATAATTTAGTATAATAGTACTAATTATTTCATATAATTATTTAGTATTAAGTAGATTTATTCACAAAGGGCATGATAAGAGATAATATTCAAAATATATAGCTGATTTGCCTTTGCAAATAGTGTTTTTTTTACAAACAGTGAATTTTTCTTATCAATTCTTACAAAAAATACTTATTTCCATATGTATTCAGAATTGTATACGGGTTAGGGTTATAATACTAGAATACACTTTTCCCCATAGTACTTTTTCCAGTTTTAACTGTTTTTGTCCTTAAATAAATTAAAAAAATAATAAAAAAACTAATGGTGCTACAGCAGCACGGGCTTTCTCATTTCGGGTATTTTCATCCAAAATTACGTAGAAAGTACTCAAATTACAAGAAAAAATATCATTATCTTTAATATTTTAGTTGTAGAAAGACTCGAATTTCTTGTTTTTTTGCAGTTATTGAGAAGTGAGTGTTTTTAACGAACATGAGACCTGAACCATTCTCTTAAACGATCTTAATACCATTTTACAAAAAAGTATCAAAAACTATAATAATAATAATAATAATAATAATAATAATAATAATAATAATAATAATAATAATAATAATATTTATTCTCATGTTATTTTACAGAGATAATGTACATTTTAGCTTCTTGGAATTACTAGCCATCGATAACCAATTGTGATAGTTGGCAAAACTGGGTTTATAATTTATCTGTCTACTTCTACGTAGTAACTTTGTGTGTGGAGTGTTTTTTTAAAATTTAATAATCCAATTTTTTGTGAACATACACCAATAAAACACCCAGCCTTAAATAATAAAATAAGTGAAAATTTACAGAGATGCAATAGGTATATTTCCATAGACAAATATTTAACTCCATAAATAAATATATACTCCATTTACACAGCGAACAGTTTTAATGCAATATTTCAGTTAACTTGTTTATATCATTATCATCATGTTTTAAAATCCAAATCTTTATCTTGTGTTTGAAAATATTCAAGGACTTACTATTTTTCAATGTTATCAGTAATTGATTATATACTTGAGGTCCAATGAAGACCAAAGTTCTTGATATTAGAGAATTATGAATTTGGTGTTTTTAATTTTATTAGTGGCTTTGCTACGTGTACTGAAATTGGGAAATATTCTCTCAGTTAAATTATTTCCGCTTTTAACATAATATTTCCAGTATTTTTTACACAAAGAGATGTAATGGTAAAATGTTTAATTGTTAATAAAGAGGAAGTGAAGAATCAGTTTAATTTTTTTATTGATAACATGGATAAAATGTGCCTCCCCATATTTGGATTCCATATTGGAGTTTTCAATTTATTAGTGCGTAATATAGAATTCTAAGTGTATGGATTTCGTAGATAATAGAATTTTCTTGTATTACCCCTTAAATATTTTCGTATACTCATTTCATGATTTTTCCAAGTCGTTTTATTATCAATTATTATTCCTACGTATTTTTATTTGGAAAATGTCCCAAGGGCGTCATGTAAAGTACCCCAAAATTAAAATAACAGTTTCAAATTCAAGGGGCCGCAATATCAGCCAGATCGATTGGAGAATGTCAATTTTGGAGAAAATCGGCTGAACGGTTTAGCCGCTAGCGTTGTTCACAGACGGGCAGACCAACAGACATACTGATTTGCCGTCAATCGGTTTTTCGGTATCAAGGACCTATAGAACATGGATTATGGCTACATCACGTGTTAGAGGATTTTTTCTACATTTAGGAACATGGTTTATCCAATTTTTCGTTACCAGGGTTCGAGAATAAGAGTTTTTCTGGCGGAAATTCGCCTTTTTTGCGCAGCATTACGTAACTTTCTCTCTATTTATGTATTTATTTATTTCTTTTATTTTACGTCAAAAAACAGTTAAAACTGCGTATGACGTGCTATGGGGAAAAGTGAATTCTGTGCACCTTTTCAAAATTCTGTGATCCCTACACTAATTCATATACTACTTGAATTTTGAATGAAAAAAACCGCTCCCATGTAATAAAATGTATTTTCAAGGATAAATAACCAATACATTTTGGCTCTTATCCATGTTGTCCTTCGGAATAATACTTCCTGCCGCGACAACATGGAAACGATAATTTGAATAACGGTATTTCCCACTGAATTCTAGAAGACGTGAACAGAAAAGGAAGTTACATTTATGACCGGAAGCGAAACAAGGGGCCATCTCAACATTTGCTCAAAGGATCAGGGAAACTGGACGAAAAACCTGATCGAGATGGAGGTCATTGACACAGAAGCTGCAATAGAATACTTGTTACGTATTGTTTAGAATTATACAGTCCATTATCCAATCATACCATACAGTCAATTATCCAGTTTCTAAGCGGTAGCGAATAAGTAAGAAGACATCATCGTAAATGCGAGCGCTCATTTGCCCTGACGCGAGAGTCAGGGGGCCAAGTAAGCCAGCATCGCGTCAGAGTATCGATTGCAGGGGGCTTTGACGCTCGGGGTGGCTTGGCGCCTCGAACGGCACTTGCAGACGTCTTGTTCTCCGCAGCGCTGGCACCTCCTACCCCCCCCATCCATGCACGATGGGACCGAACGAAGCCAACGCGGCCGAAACCTCAACCAGTGGCGCTACAACGGCACGCACTGTCTCGCATTATTACTAAATTTGAAATTTTCGAAAACACAGAGAACTTAACGAAAATGAGACCCACACAATTTTTTATGCGTTCTTTATTATATCTGTGGAAAAGTTTTGAAGAAAACATTGGAGCTGTTTTTGAGAAACTTTTTAAAAATTTCATTACTTTTAAGCACAAATTAGGCGAAAGAAAATAGGTTTTTTTTTCAATAAATTGCACATGACCTTTTTCAAGAGGTTTTCATAGAGCGATTTCATGTAAGAAAAAATATCCTCACTGTTGTTGTTGTTGTTGTTGTTGTTGTAGAAAGACTCCGAAAAAACTGTTAACTTTTTCAAATTTCGAAAAATCAGGGAATTCAACCAAAATGATACCTACACTGTTCTCTTGGTGTTTTTACGCTGAGGACAAAATTTAATAAAAGAAATTGGAGTCATTTTTGAAAAAAAAATGGTGAGGTTTAATGCAAAGTACTTCCAAAATCAAAATATCCGTTTCAAATTCAGAAGGCATCGACTTCCTTTAAATCAATCGAGAAAACAATCAAATTTTGGAAAAATGCCTTTGAGACTTCATGGAAAGTAAAAACGTTTTAAGAAAATAAAATATTCGTTTCAAATTCTAGGGTCAAATCAATCAGAGAAGATCAATTTTGGTGAAAATCCTACTTTTAGTTTATGGTTGAGGAGATTCGTTTTGATGTAGTTTAATTTTTCATTTTCGAGGTCCCACAAAATGGGGATTCTGACTAGACCACTTGTTAAAGGTAGTATATTATTATATTTGGGAACAATAATTTTTCACTTTTGTGGCATCATGAATCTACAATACAAATGTTCCTGCCGCAAAATCACCATTTTTCGCCGAAGCATAACGTAACTTCCTACGTATGTTCTACGTATGAAGTAGGAGAGAAAATATAAACAGTTGTTTATTTTTTAGTTATCTAGTTACGATACTAACACGAAGAGTTTTTTCGGAGTAATTCAATTTCCTTAATAACTAGCATCAGCAATGCGAGAGTGTTAAGCAGCGTTGTCGGGTGTGGTAGATCCAGAATTTGATCCTAAGCGGACGGAGGAAATTTGTTTGTTGAACTACTACATCAGTGAGTTTGTCGTCCGTGTCGCCAGAAAGTTCTGTGGTCGACTGCTCTGATTGGTAGCGTTTTTAGTAATTCCCAGTCCGCGTAGCGCCCCAGCAAACGGCCATGAAGTGCGAGCAATCTTAATTTCCGACCCCCAATCTGGACTGGGTCGCCCTGGGGAGATCGTCCCGGATATTCTCCCTCGTAACTGGCACGCCTGATGGGCTAAGGGCCTAGATTCCTGAGTGAATTGGATATGACTGAGGACGCTGATGATGACTATAATAATAATAATAATAATAATAATAATAATAATAATAATAATAATAATATGATGGCAGCTGCCGTCGTCTGCATCGACGAGTCTGCAGGTTCGAGTCCTGCGTGGGAATGGTTGTATTTTTCATTGTCCCTTCACCCCTCATCATCATTTTATCAACCCATAATTCATAAT
>BLKR01010071.1:0-71010 GCA_011170035.1 Teleogryllus occipitalis
TCTCCTGTTGTATTTGGAATATGCTGATATGTACACAATGGTCGGGATTGTAATTACAATTGATGCTCCAGCTTTAATTGCTCTCATTGTTTAATTTGTGAAGATCTTCCAGTGATAACTGCATACATGCGTTTAACCCAATGCTTTCAAACAATGCATTACCACGGCAATGGAAGTGTAATTATATTTCACTGTTTTCTTTCCTTTCTATTGCTTTTGTACATACTTTGTATATCATTTATTTTTCCAGCTTACATAATTTGTAAGTGTACTGAACTCACTGTGCTAATTTAGGTGAGCAAAATACACGTTTAGATTCAGTCACCTGCATCCTGTGCTCGGGTGCAGTTGAGTTCGATTTGCTAAGCGCGAGAAAAAATCATCGGTGGAACATAAAAGTGAAGGGTGGCTAGAATGTTAACTTTTACTATGATATTGTTTTTACTTCATCGGGAGGGAACTGAATAATACATAAAATACATCTTCTGAATAAATAACAATTAAATATAAACTGCGAATGAAAGGTAGAGATTTACAGCGCTGCCAATTTATTGTTCCACGTTTTGTGGCATCTGGCCTATTTATCTTTAATTCACCACACAATGATTGACGTAAAGAGCAACTAGCAATTTGCAATAGCACGATCTTTACAATGCGAAAACCAGTTTTACATCATCACTGCTTGTTTTGTATTGTGAATAAATGTTTCATACGTCAGACTACATGTGATTGTACTCCAAGAAACTAAGAGCATATTTTCAATTCTAAATGACCATTATTTTATCTACTGTATATTGTCGTAATCGTTAGATTTAGATTGGTAGAAGTACTACCACCAACAATGATTGTCTTAGGAAAAATTAAAATGAGAAGTATCATTTTTCATTTCGACAATCAATTAATGTTCAAGCAGGAAATTTAATTTTTGATTATTGCATTATATATAAACTAGTGATGCTACAGAAAGGGAATTTATCGTACTAGTTATTTTCTATTTTTTGTCTATCTTTTCGGTCCTGCTCCTCCTCTTCTCAGCTGCCATCTATCGCCGCCCCAAAATTACTTTTTCACATTTGCTCAATTTTTCGATTTCTTAATGGCAGAAACGAAACATTTCTTTAAGAATATAATAGAAGAGTAAAATCTCGTCCTAAAGGGAAACTTTCGTTGCAACATTTGGAGCCGTTTTTATGAAAATGGTATTTAAGGGTTACTGTAAATGTGGAATTTGAAGCTTTTTTTTCACAGAAAACTATAATCCTGAAGTTATCCTGATTATATTAATCCAATTTGTTATCAGGGCCCGGCAATGAATTTTTTCTGCCGAAAATCCGCAGTTTTTTCGCGCAGTATTACATAATTTTCTCTAATACGTGTATTACTCCTATATACGTACTATACTAGAAACTAAAAATGTTGGGAACACGACGTTTCCTGAATTAATTATTCACATTATCAGGTTTTGAACTGTATTACATTGTTGGCTATAGTTGACGAGTTATTGTTTAATAGTCGGTTATTTTATTGCTTTTGTGTGTCAGATATCCAAGCCAGCGAAGCATTTGATGTTTTTGTACATTATTACGAAAAAGAACGAAAACACCTACGGATATCTTGTGGATGAAGAAATGGAGGAACATTGCATCTAAGTCTAGACTGTCGTATTTCAAACAATAAAACATTGCCGACTTTTTGAATCAAAATTTGTTTGTGTATTTTATTTTAGACTGCTTTGTAATAGTAATTTTAAATAAAACTTCAACATAATATTATATTTTCTTCTGATAACACACCCTTTGTTTGATTTTCGACCGGACTCCCAGTCCCACAAGGGATGGATTGGCGAGGTCTTTGTCTGCGAGCAAAGAGCAAATGGGAAGAAGAATAATGAGTTTATGAAATGAAGACAATAACATGCTATGCCACTACACGAAGTTTTGAGAAAAAGGAAAGTAAGGGTTTAAACATTTCCATAAATAAGTAAGAAAAGCCATGCCACTCATATATTTATATTTTACTATCAATCAACATTCATAATATGAAATATCCGCATTATGTCTTATCATACTTAAACATCTATGGGGAGTAATATCTCAGTTTCAACAGAAACGTGGCAAACGTGGCCTTTTATTGCCCCAATGTCTTCAAATGTTGAGATACCGATGACATTCAAATATGGCGCCGCCGCTGCCGCACGCAGTTCAGGACGCCTCCGCCGGAGGTCGCGGCGGCGCGTGCGCCGGCGCTCGCCTCTGGGGGCGGGGGAGGGGGAGAGGGCGCAGGTCAGCGGCGGCGGCAGGCGGGCGGGCATCAGTTCGCGACAGCCGCACTGGCGGAGAGGCAGGCGGCGGAGGTGCCGACGACGACGACAACGCCTGTGCGTGTTCGCTCAACGACCCGACCCGCCGCGTGAGGAGAGCGACAGAGTTCGGGAGCAGGCGGCGCGCTGCAGCAGACGGCGACTGCGATGCCGGGCGAGGCGGCCGCGGAGGCGGCGCCGGCGCCGGCGGCCACCGACGCGCCGGGCTCGGGCTCGAGCCCCGGCAACAGCCACGACAACAACGACGCCGGCGGCGGCGCCAGCCGCGCCCCCGTCGTCAACGGCAGCAACGTGGAAACGCTGGGCAGAGGCGCGGGCAAACAGGTAGGCAGGCAGGCGGGCAGGCGACTCGCTTCGAAGCCCCCGGGCCCCGGTCCCGGCTCCGGCCCCGGCCGGCGACATGGCGCCCACGGCCCAGGCGGTGGTCCCGCGCTCGAATCCAGGGGACGAAATCAATTGTTGTCGACACGGGACAGTTGGCCAATTCCGCATGTTAAAAAACAAGTAGGGGAATCCAAAGTGTAACTAGTATCTTCCATCTTCCAAACATTCCCGTAATTTCAAGTAATTCATCACATAGATTTATTGCACCCCAACAAGTTTAAAAAACGCTTGTTTTTTCTTTCCTTTGCTTCATCAAGAATCTCATTGTCGTACATCTTGGTAGCGGGTGTGTAGATGGCGGCGGGTAGTGACAGTCGGCTGCCCCGGACCTCTCTGGACCACCCTTCTCGCCGGCTGATCCCCCCCCCCCCCGGGTGGCGCGAATTGAGGCTCCAAATGCAGGGGGGTCCAAGGGGCGTTTGCATTTCGGAAGGGGGAACTCGTGATAGCCAATGGAAGGCTTTGGCTGGAGGAAGTAAGCTGGGGCGTCATGGTTCGTTTAAAAAATCTCTTTTGCATGCACGTTTCGCCAAAAAGAGGATCGGTAATGGACGAGAAGTTAGGTGTATAAGAGATTGGAACAATAATGTGCATTTGACGCATGTCAGGCGTCATTTGTGGCGTAGATTAATTGTCATGTACTTGCGAAAACTAGATGTTTCCCCAACCACATATGTTGTTTCCAAACTTATGTGTGAATTGTCAGTATTGGACACGAGGAATTCACTTCTTAAGATCATAATTTGTAGAAATTGAAATTCGTATACGAATTACCATGACAAATTATGATTTTGAATTCTGACAAATGTTTTGCATCTTTTTCTTCCTCTTGCTACTTTCAATAATAGTTTTATAAAAATGTATACCTCGGCCATTGAACTATTTACAGAACCATTTTCCATCTACCCTTCCGTCTCCTTTTATGACGTATCGTTGTAGAAGAATTACGATCATGCTTCACCCGCATCGGGCTTCTAATGAGTTTCGCTTTCGATGCGATGTGAAATCTCCAATAGAATATAAAGAAACAAGGAAAGTAAAAAAGATAATTCTGCAGAGCACATTTAAAAATACAAACGGGGCACAATCTTGTATATTCTCTTCAAAGTGAAAGGGCGAGTTTCATTTCTCTTCGATAGCACAACCTATATGTTTGTTTTTCAATACATGTCAAAATTAATGTTAAGTCTCTCCCCTATTTATACATCTCTTCCATTGTTATACGTTATAATATAATGGACAGTATATCCATATATTGTAAATAATTCCAAAATAATTGCTTGTATTATTCTCTCTGTTGTATGTACCTCGAGTTTCGTCAAAACAATCCAGAAAGGAGATAATCTTTTAAGAGCAGAACTTTGTACTTCAGAGGAATGAGGTTCTGCCAAAGTATGAATGTTGGAAATAATGTGATACTGAGGACTCCACAAATATGCATGTTTACATGAGATAAAATGCACGTAGCGCAAATAATTGCACATTGATGAACCTGCGTTGCATTACCTTTATTTCGACAATGTGTGTGTGGATTTAGGTGAATCTGTGTGGATTCCCAGCGAATGGGTTTCGCGCTGCAGGGCCAGGCAGCTGGGGCGGGGCGCCGAAAAACAAAGGAAGCGGGCCGGGGGACGCGTACCGCCCCCCTTGCCCCTCGCGCTCCGAATCGCGTGCGCCCTCGTTGTCGTGGGGTGCCCCCCTCGCCCCCCCTCCCATATTAAATGCCTTTCCGGCGGCTCACTCATTCCTGGCGGGTTTACTGCACAGCCGACCGACCAGCAATGTTTGCAGCAATAACATTGTTCACGAGAGGAAAACTTCACCCGAGGATAAGCACATTGAATGTGAATTAATCGGTCTCAATTTTCTTTCTTTACTAGCTCGTCTTATGAAGATGTTTGGCTACTACTATTCTCCTTGATCGATTTTCTTGAATAAAAAATCGGCCGCCGTAATCCGTGACAGTGTTTTCGTGCGTATCCGTTTTGTTTTAAGCATCAGTCAGATCTGAGATACATTCCATTTTTCTTTTTGAAGAATTTTAATGATACTCGAAATGTTCGTCGTCGAAACGATATCAGATGGTAGTTTTAATTTTACTGAGTGTCTTCTCCAAATTATGAAAGACATTACGAATAATGGTTGTTGTTGTTTTCATTCACAGAATGCTCGTTTAGCTAAAAATGCTGATGAAAGAAGCATCATTTCCATAACAGTAGCATAGTAGATCTTCGCGTAGACTTATCTCGCTTTAAAATTATGATGTCTGGCTTATCAATCGTTCTCGTACTCGATTCATTGAGAATCATTAATCACACGGGCGTATCATTCATTCAGAAAGTTGGGCTCGTAGATCCACGTCGACTCGAGCATTAGTCATCCCGGCTCTCGTGTAACGAGCTTCGACTTCCTTTGTGGTCCATCGTTAGGGTTTGGGATGCTGAGTGGAAAGTCGAGGCGGCCGCCAGCCAACAGATGGGTTGCGGATCGTGTGGGTGCATACAGATTCTCCCAAATGTGAGGAGGTTATTTTGGGCTATGTAGATCCGCAGGAAAGTTGTTTGTGCTTTACCACGACTAGGGTTGGAGAAGACAAAATATTAAATTAAAACTTAAAAAGTGTGAAATATGTAAGTTCAATGATCTATGTACGTGGAATTGTGGTATCGGTTTAATGTGTTAAATTTTCCGTTATTTCAATATCTGTTTTATCGCACGGTGGCGATCTCTCACCAACAATTATTTAGTTCTGTAATTTTTCCATTGTTACGTAAACGTCAGCCTGGGTGTGCATAGCGCCCCGAGTTGCAGTGGACAGCCCTGCGGCCGTGGTGGAGGGCGTGGGGCGTTGGCGGGCGAGCTTGGGGTGGGGGTGCATTGTTGCCTCCGTCCTTCCCTGTGCATCCCCCACCCCACCCCCCACCCTCCGACCAGCGGTCGCTGCCTCTGGCGATGGAGCCCTCGGTTTCAGGCGCTCTCGCTCTTGGCGGCCGCCTCCTGTGATTTGACGTCCGATTCAGCTCTTGCTCGCTCATGCCCCTGGGGCGCCGACGGCTCCACGGCGCAAACACCGAGACGTCTACGCAACCATTGTCTTCATCACACAAAGACTGTTATGGTCTCCTTCCCGCGATGTTGCTACCGCGGTTATGACGTGTTGTTGTCACAGCCGTCGTCGTCGTCATGAAAGCTAGTTTTTTTGTCTTGGGAGCTAATTCGTTTCCATTAACATTCTCCACGTTTGTTTGTTTTTTGTCAAATTACTACATCTCGATTATTACTTGCTACAGAAAGCTCACTCATGGACTGTCACAATGTAAATGTCGCATAACACGACTTAAGTCAGGACGCGTTGAGACGTGGTGGTGGAAGGAATGGAATGATGACGTAGGTATTCTTATGATCTATTCTGGCTCGTCCCTCTATAAAAAACTACACTTCCGAGCGAGGTTCTTTGTTCTCACCATCCCTTCATCCCAAACGACGCGACGGTCTGGGTTTCCACGGCCGCCGATCGACCTCTATGTGGTCGGCGTCTCTCGGGCGCAGCCCTTCCTTTCCCTTTGTCGCCCGCGTCTCCTCCTTCCGCACCCCGCAACCACGCCCCCGCCGCCGCAGGCGCTTCTCCACGCCTGAGCGGAGCGCCGCGCCGCGAAAGAGGAATCCGTCCCATCATCACCCGCGGCGCTACTGAGAAGCGCCGCGTTTCCAACGCCCCGGAGGCCTTTCGGGGTATCTGGGGCCTACGCGCTGGGTGATGTTTATGCGTCCGGCCGCCGCCGCCTGCTTGACCGGCCGGTGGGCGGGGCACCTTCGCCTGGCGGGTGGAGGGGGAGCGTGCCTGCTGAAAGAGTCGTCGTTTTTTTTTTCGTATGACGGAATCTCGTTTGATATTATCAACACCGCGTAGTGGGAATTGGGGAATCTAAAGGTTAACAAAACAAATTCGGTTCCCGAAATAAGGGCTTCAAAAAACGGAGATGACATGGTAGCCAACAGTAAGGAAGGGAGTCGTGAAAACGTCTGTGGATTTGCTTTTGCGTGAAACATGCAATAGAATAAATAGAACTAGAATCATTAGAGAATAAGTGGACGGTGATTCACTTTTGTCCTGTATTGCATGTGCGTAACCCGCGTTGTTCGTAGACACAGGAGTTGCTTTGTATTTGCCCTGATTGGTTAATTGACACCAGAAGGGACGCGAAGCCCCAGTCCTTTGTCCGCATGGTCGCTCAATGCGCCCACGACCTCTGTGACCTTTGAGTTGCACTTCGTTCGCGCGCACGTGCAGCTAGGCTCATTCGGAAAGACGCAGTTCTTCGTCTGGGCAGCACAGCCTGCATGTAGCTGCAGCCATGTCCCTGAACATGAACCACCATGTCAAGAAAGTATTGAGAGGGCAAAAATGGATCCAAATTTTATTAATTAAATCATACATAATAGAAAAAGTAAATTATAAAAAAATTTAATTTCAAGAAACTGTCGGGTTACGTATTTTAGCGCAATTTACGTGCTGGCCTGAAAATGTATAATATGTAATGACGCGTTTCACTTTCGAGATTCACGCAAGGAGATTTAGAAATGGAAAAAAATATACAAATAACACTTGTTGGCATTTTACAGAATGTTTCCTGCAATATATGAATACTATTATGTAAAACTGCAAATTTGTTGAACAACTTTCAACAGGAATAGAAATTATTTTCCCTGACACGTCAGCGTTTTCGAACGTCGCAAATTTTAGTCAAACCAATAAGAGACGACGCATTAGAATGCTTTGATTGAACAATACATCACTAATTAAAATAGTACCCTTAAAAAAAAATGGAAGTGAGTTGACCATCGTATTAAAATGCGCGTGAAATCCATACCTCGAATTCTGGGAATTGTGATTCTTAGAACGCTTCATCAGGAATCGCAGGCGGTTTAGAGATACACGAGGACTGAAAGCCCTCTAGAAACTCCATTACACCCTCTCCGCGAATTAACTAACTTGTTCTACAGTTGGGCTAAAGTAATTAGAGACAAAGGACCACTTCCCCAGCTAAATGGTATTGGAGGCGCTTGCGGCTTGTCTACTTTCGAGAACACCGAAGACAGAAGTTTCTTGAAACAAAGATGGAAATGTGTGGTGTTAGATGTCAACATTGATGAATGAACTGTGTGTTTGCAGAACATTGTCATTCTCTGCGTGTAGGGAGAAAACTGCGTTTTCTGCCACGTACAGCCTCTCATCTCGAAACTTGAATCCTCTCATGAACGCTCTTCCCTAAAATGTTGGTCCGAATCCTAAATAAAATTGTGTCACAGAAGGAGAATTCAAGTTCTGATCGATGTGAACATTACTCGATGGGTTATTGTGAAAACTGTACTTCGAATATACTGATTTGTGTCAAATTATCGTCTCTCTCGAAATACATTTTTTTTTAAATATCTGCTTTAACTTCCGAAAATCAATGATCAGAAAATGCCCAATTAATTATTATGTTTTGTCGTGAATCACATTAAAGTGATGGTTAAGTATAAATTCGGCGCTTGTTCTATCTATTGAATAAATTCCACAATTAATTAACATCGTTAAATTAAATTAAATTTGAGGTATTTTAACTCTGTGAAATTCGAGGTTCGAGGTTCCTTATCTATGCCTCCAACGTGAAAATAATGAAAAAGAAAATAATTTCCTTCAGAGTTTGTTTCTGGGGCAACACAACAAAAGGTGTAAAATCTATCAATGTCAGGCGAATTATTGTTCTTTTATTCTCTAAACGTACACCGTACACATGCCGCATCACAGAAAATTAGTTAATTGATAAAAGGAGAAAACGAATATCATATAGGGAAAAAATGGTGATACGATCTCTTCGTAAGGCATTAAATTTTCCTTCACCGGAGCTAAAACAATTTGTCCTTTTGCCCCTCATTTCTGCGCTAAGTTTTCGTGAACTCCTAATAGTGTCCCATTATCTCGTAGTGCAAAGGACCAAAATAACTGGGTCAGCAATATTCTCAGCCCGTTTCCCTGAACTGAGCTCCGTTCGTGCTGCGTTCGCGATGGCGGCTGACGCGCAGCTTCCCGCCAATAGTGACGGCGGCGGTGAGTGGGCGTGGCGGCGGGGGGGGGGCGTTCTTGACCCGCTTCGGCTGCTTGCGCTGTGCCGTGCGGGCGGCGGATGTTCCCCCTCCCCCCCCCCCCGGGAGGGAGGAAGAAGGAATTGCGCCATCCGACGTCCGCGCTGCCCTGTCACCTGCCGCTATACGGAGCGTCGCCCCGTCGACCTTCGTTGCCTTCCCGCCCGACTCCGTAGCCATTTGGGCCTTTGTTTGTAAACATTGTGGTTTCGGGTTTTGATCCTTTGGTCGAGCTGTGGTTGCGTACAAATTTCGCTGTTCTGAATTTGGCGAATAACGTGAATGAAGTGCTTAAGAAAAAACAACAACATTCTCTCTGCATATTATAGTTGGTTGGGGATGAACATTACCATGTTCCCGTGTTTTCTACCCCAAAACAAGCTGAATGAACAGATAGAACACACCAATTGCAAATCATATACTTCGGTAGGTAGCATTGTAATATCAATTTTTCTCATACCACCAGATAACGAAAGTTTTATTTTAATCTAACAATTGGGGGTGTATGGAAGAGCGACGTTTGAAAAACTGACAGAATGAACTCTTCTCTCAGTGAAATGGAATCAGTATAGAAGAAAGCATTGTTACCCTTTAGATGAATCTGAATAGATTACATCATTATTTCAACACTTCATTTTTAAGCGAATTGGTCATTATTGTATGCCTCATGTTTGGCTGGTTCGCCTCGTGTTTTTCGTAACGTTCTAAAGTGTATCCTGAAGCTTTCATAAATTTTATAATTGGATCCAGATTATACACGAAGACTAATTTGGGGAATATTACGTATGATAGGATAGATGTGATTGGTTTAAACGCAACAAACCGGACCTTTCATTCGACCGAACATCCGGCGTTTTTTCATCACTCCGTGAGAGACGTGAAGTTTGCCCTTGAAGTGTTTGCGCGCGTGTGCACTCCGTTGGCGCACTATCGGTCGGCTACCTCCGGCAGCGCCCGTGGCCGGCGCGGGGGGGCGGAGCGACCCGCGTGGTGGGCGCCGTTGCTCGTTGAGCGGTCGCCCGCCCGCCCACCCACGCAGACGCCGACTTTATTGCTTGCAGCACGCGCGGCCTTCTGCGGACTCGTCTGATCTATTAGGGAGGCTTTGCTGCGGCCTCAAATACTTTACTTACGGAGGTAGACTAATGCACTCGGTGGTTTGAGTGATCTGTAGACATCGGATGTTTAGGTACTAAAAAATCGTCTTCTAGGCGCCTAAAAAAGCACTGAAAAGTCAAGAATAAGGAGAAAAAAGGCACTGTCATTAGAGTCATACACAATAAAATGAAAAAATTGTATTTTTTGACTATATTATTTTGTAAATTTAAATCCACAAAACCAGTTCGTATATTTTAATGTAAAACTAATTTACACATTTACAACTCTTCTACATTTTATTATTAATAGTTTCTATTAACCAGTAATATTTACATATTACCAGTAACTTTTCAAGGATCACAATTTCAAATTTGCGACGACTGGGAGACAAAATCAGTTTGAATGCGGAGAAGGATATCTGAACGATGTGACTGGCATATTTTAGCAGTCCAACACTAGCAACACTGAAATCTGGGAATTTATATTTATTTCCACTTAAAATTTCGGTTCCCTCGGTGTAATCGTCCATGTTCTCAGATCATGGCTGGTATTTATGAAATAGGAAAATGGAGAAAAATCAGTTGGTGTACTTTTAGGTATTCTCTCGTAATTTTAAATTTCAAGACGTGAATTGAAGGTTTCATAATGAATGATCACGTTGGACCATCGCCGATTTTCCGATACCTTAGCATTGTATATAAATATAATAAATAAAAGGCAAAAAATGTCCTAAAAAGGTATTTATGCAAAAAATAGGCATTTCTGCTAAAACAAGCAAAAATAAGCATTATAAAACTTCGTCATATGTCATCATTTGTCATGATTCGTGGACATATATTATCAGCCTTTGAATAAGTTCTCAGCCGTGAATAAACATCCGATGTCTAGTGATTAGCATAATGAACCGTTCAAAATAGGTTTCGCGAGTACATTCATGCTCGCTCGTAGCTTGACGCTCTGGCGCTTGAATAAAACGAGTCCCCCGTCCGCAATAGTGAAGCGTCATTGGCCCTGCTTCTGTGAAGACAGCGAGCGATCGCCAAGGCAGCGAGTGCGGGCTTAGCGGAGCCGCTTTGTGTCGTAGCCCCCTCTCGGGGGTTCCCGCTGCGTTTCTGGTTCCGAGCCCCCGTCGGGGCGCGCGGCCGTGTTAGCCGCTTAATGGGAAACCGTTCGGGGCTGCGTGTGCGAGGGGAGGCGGCGGGAGGCACGTGGTCACTCCAATTAAAGCGAGAGGCGGCTCCGTTGCGGTGACTCAACGCCGGTCTCACCCACGCCGCCACTAGCCATGTTTTTAAAACATTGATATTTCCCATCAAAATTTATTCACATATTAACATCGATGCTTGTTACAGATCTATATATTTTTCCAGAAACATCGATGTCAAAAATTTGTTATCTTTTTCGATGATTTTGTGTGTGATAATGTCGTTAAACTGCTTTTTTAAAACCGTGTCTGTATAGAATATTGATTAGGAAATTAAGGTCATAGAATGCTTTAAATCAGGTTCTACTTTAAACTACGTATTATACATTTTGTACTGGCCTTTTTACGTCGATGATTTATGAATGGAAGTAAATAAATGGAGTAATAGCAAAACACGATGTCCTTTATTTTTTATTTCCTTCTTTACATTTGATAAACATTACTATCAATATATCACTTATACGTGACCAATAAAATATACCGGTATTTCATTTAAGTACTCTAATTAAAAAATGGAAACAGGATGGGAAATCCATCTGTTTTATCATATTTAAAACATCGAGGTTTTTTGTGGATGTTTTCATCGATATCGAAATCATTTTGGTGATGTATCGAAAAATCGATGTATCGATAAAATTTTCCATCACTAGCCGCCACCACCTCCACTGCCACCGCCACCGCCTCCGCGTCACCGTCGCTCTGGCACCGCCATCGCCGCCGCCGGACCGGTTCCGCCGGTGGACGGGAGAGGGGGCGGAGGGGGGGGGCGTCGCCGCTCGCGCCGTACCGGCTGCCTCGCCCGCGTCGCGCCGCCCGTTGCCACCTCGCGCTCCGTGCAGCTGCACCGGCGCCCGCGCGGATGGATACAGCCCCCTCGCACCGGTGCACGGCGGCCAGCGCACAGCCTCCTCGCGCTCTGCGGCCGAGGCCTTTCGAGCACGGAGCGCCCGGTCAGAGGACGGAATGCTCGACTCTTCGACTGTGTTGCGACGATGATGCGATTTAAGATATGGCGCTTGTGGGAAGGTTAATGCAATGTCTCACGCACGTTGTGCGTTTCAAAGTATGAGGGAAGGTAGTTTCAATGCTCCCAACTAACTGTGATTATATAATGTTCCTTAAACTATTAAGTATATAAGGATGTTCGAAATCGTGGGATTTGGTCACAGTTCAATTCAGCACATGTCAGTTTGCCGAGGATATCGAATTTTTAATTCCATCTTCAGGGGTAAAAATGCAACAAGAGAAACAATACTGTTAATATGTGTGGTTGAAAAACACACATACACACACACACACACTCACACGCACAGACACACACACATATGTATTAATATTGCATTAATAGACATTGAAATCCGATGACAATTTGTAAATAAATCAATTTGTTTTTTACTTTTCCATGATATCTTGGTTTGCAGTGGGGTTGCACAAAATCATCACATAACAAAGTAATGTTTAGAGATGAAATTATGTACTATATAATCCGTTTGGTGTTTGATAACTTGGTGTCTTGTGATTTATTTATGAATAGTTGTTTAGCTAGGGCTATTCGTATGGGCAATTACCATTTGGTTTCAAATTAAAGAATCATTCTGTTTCTCTCTGTTCAAAAGCATTATTCAAGCTAGAAGTATTAATGAAAGAAAAAAATGAAGTATTAATGAAAGTATAGTGTTCCGTGTTTTTTTTACTCTTGTTCTATAAAAAATTCCTTTCTAAAAGTTTTTTGGATTTTTTAAAAATAGACTCTTCCCTAACACAAGAGGTATCACTAGAGCTCTGTTTATAAGAGGCCCAGAATAGACAAAAGCTTTCGGAAAGTGGTGCAGTGTGTTGTGTTTTCTCTCATTTGCGTGGCATTTCCGAGCAGGTGATCCTTTTAATGAGTGCGGCTAAGGTAATAGCAGGGAGAACAGGGCGCCATTTGAAGGCAGATGTTCCTTTTGGCCGTCAGGTGGCTCTCAGAGCACCTGTTAAATGTCTTCTGGCCAAAGAAACCTCTGCATGAAGCAGCCATCACATCCTAGTGTCCAAAAACTGTTCGCATTGTAGTGTAGTTGTTGAACAACGTGCGAAATTGCGTTGTAATGTGATGGTGTGCAGCAGATTGTAAAATTGTACTGAAACGTGGAATGTGGAAAATTACAAAATTGCTTGTACCATTCATGTTTTCCATTTTGAGCATTTTTACATTGTTACCCATTCTTCGCATCACTATCTACTAAAATAAAATTGCATTTATTATGTATTAATGGCCTGTTTCTATGAATATTTTAATAGATGGATTGTAATTATGAATTTACGAATTATCCAACTTCTTCTTGAAACAAAACAAAAAAATAAATAAAAAAATTTAAAAAAAATAAATATAAAAAAATTAAAAAATAGTGGATTGAGGCGTTGATACTCTGTAATTATTTCGAAGCGAATATTGTTTCAAAAATTCAATATAAAAATAAATAACATGAGCAACAAAAACATTTTGTTTCGTTTAAAAATGTTTAAGTAATACTGAAATGCCGAGTTGCATTGGCGAAGTACTTTAAATACCAGTTATAATTCGATTTAAGATGCATTAATTTCTTTAACAGTATCGTCGATATATGCTTATTGGAATAATCTCCGCGTCAGACTTACATTATAGTACATTCTATTAAGCAATGTTCATAGCATTCCCACTTCAAACATTTTTAGACCTTTTCGACCGGTTTTAGACTAATGATGTTTCATGCCGCCACTCAAATACACCCGTTGATTGAAATTACGTTCACTGCATTGGGTCTCGTTTGTAATGCGCAACATACGCTGGTTTCCCTTTTTGAAAGGGCCCCAGAGCGCCCAGAACGCACTTGGAAACTAATCTAGTTCCTTTTGAGTTGGCCTGGAAGGACCTCTCTGACGCCCAGCCCGCCGCGCCGGTGCGTTTGTTTTGAATGCGACCTGAGGAAAGCGAGAGTGGACGGGCGAAAGGCCCTCCCCCCGCGGGTCGACCTGCTCCGGCGAGGAGAGGATCTTGCGAAATGGCGGCGCGGCAGGGGACGGGAACTGGAACTGGGGTCTCGAGAATCGAGCTATGCAACCGGTCCCACACCCGCCTGACTGCACCTGGGGAAATCCGCCACAAAAAAAAAAAAACCTGCCTCGTTGGGTGCACCCCGTTGCATTCGGAGAATAAATGGATTAATTGTTCTCCCCCCTCCACCCCTTCCCGAGCCTAACTGCGCAGTTGGTGGAGGTCGAAAGAACTACCTGTTATTTCAGTAGTTCACCCATTTGTTCGAATACCTTGGCTTTGCTTGTTTTTATTTTTGTAATGAGAGGACATGTGCTCTTTTAGGCTCGAGAAAAGGTGACAGTACGAGTTTTACCAGTGCTTACTCAATATCTATCTCTCTCTCTCTCTCACACACACAAGTGGAGTTGGAGATACTTTTGTTGACATTTAGTATTCTGCTTAATGACTGATTAAAGCAATGAGGTATTCTTTTATTACTGGCAAATTTTAAACTTACAAGTAATAAAATAAATACAGGTAATAAATTCGGAATCTTCATAACTTTGAGGAAACTTGAAACATTTAATGCACATGCAAAGACATAGCACATAGTTAATATAGGTGTGAAGTTAGTGATAGTTTATCTAGTGCCCGACATGTACTCATCAATTTGTAAAGCCGTTTCTGTAGTAACGTGGGATTTGCCTCCCTTGCCTGATTGGTGTCTGCTCTTATCGTGTAATCTTCCTATCGGACGTGACGGGTAAATCGATCCATTTGAGCACTCTTCTAATGAGTGTAGGGAGATGAGGATCTACAGAGTTGCATTCAGAAAATGTACGATGATTCGTTCTCAAAATGAGCTTTCGTGATTCATATTTCATGATCAACTAGGGTTGCTATGGCTAATCCGGCGAAACAGGTAAGTTCCTAATATTTTGTTCGTTTATAAACGTAAACCATACCTTTACATTGTATTGCTTACAGTCGACAAAATTTTAATACCATAGAAGTGTTCAAATATTTTGAAATCTGTACTTGCTGTGCAAAAACTTTATCTCTCATACGAAAGAATGTTCAAGGGATTTTTGTGTTGCCGAGTGCATCATGTCTTGATATCTTTAAGTCAAATATTTTTTCACGCTACTGAGGTTTGTTGACCATGAGAGATAGAATACCTGTAGGATGAGGTTCTGAGAACATTCCAGGGAAATGGACTGGGCGCTCCGTGAAATTCAAGGCCTGTTCATATAACAGATGCCGATGTTCCTCGTTTAATTTCTCTGCCACTTTTATCTTTTGGGTTCACATATGGCGAGGAAATATGTGATGAAGGGCTGCTACGTCTATCGTGAGAACGTAATACGTTTCTTTGATGGGAAATGAGCGTAACATTCGGAATTACAAGAGATTTATTATTTCTAAAAATAAGAACTTAATAAACGTACTAAGAGTTCCAAATTGGCATTACACATTTGATATATTTAGAGTCGTTCTTCATTATTTTTTGAGCCCGTCAAGTAGGAGAGGAGCCGAAAACCAAGGGGAAACGATCAATATTAAACTAAATACTTTCTAGGGAATATTGAGTAAAAAGAATAATCCAGAATTTACAAATAATTGAAAGAACACCACATATATTTGCAGCAGCTTCTCCATTCCTTTAACGTTCTTGCAGTATGTTTAAGTATAAATAAATAATAAATAAATGTCTACTGGTTGCGATGCTCAGACTATTTGGCCTACTCTTCGGCGTGCTTCTAAGTATATTACTACCAAGCAGTGTAATGTGTTCTATCTTACAGCATTGAAACCGCATCGTGTCTATCTATGCATGTTTAGAGTGTTGAAAACTTTCTGTTGTGTCGCTAAGTTGCCTACTTTCGAAAATGGCAACGATGGAACCCGAGCACAACATAGCAATTATCTAGCTTTGTTGTAAAGCTAGTGGTAGTGTAAAATAAGTGGTAGAATAACTGACGCAGCAAAAGAGGAGTGTTCGTCTTCGTTCCTGGTGGAAATATACTCGATCAAGTAAAGAAAATTGATACTCAACATTCGTGGGGGATGAATAATGAATTGGATTATTATGGGATTGTTTTATGGTTTGATTAGCATTAGCGGTATCTCCCTTATGCCTGAAGGATATGCACCAATGAACGACGAAAGTATGGGGCCCTCTAATTATTTTTGAAACATTGAACGTGAGTGACCAGAAGGAATATGAAAATGAAACAACGCCATTTGCAGTGTCAACATTATTAATATTACAAGAAAAAGATCAATGTGTTTCTATGCTAGTAATATCCAATAACTTCCGTCTAGGTTTCGTACTAAAATAGTTTGTATTGTTTTTAAGTACTTATTGATATAAAATTTTCTTTAAAAAATATTTAGGGTCTCCATCCAGCGGGGGCCCTAGCAAGAGCGCGTTCTTCTACTTCGACCTACGCCCTCCTTTAGCTGGGATTGGAATGGAGTGGTTGCCGGCGCTGCAGTCTAAGCGCCTTGAGGCGTCGGTCTGTATGAACATTCTATCTTTGAGCGACAAAGAGTGATATGCTAATTGTACGTAGCACCGGTAATCAATGCGCGCAGAAGTTGAAAGAAAACTTCGCAGCATCTGGCCTTAGAAGAGGTGCCTGTGGTTTCGTTAGAAAAAACAACAACAGAAGCAACGAAGTGGTTTCGGTCTTGATCGAGAAATGTAGAGATTTGTTATATCCCGCTTATTCTCACAATAAGAGTATGAGAATATGAGTACGCAGCTGATGTTATGCGACAGCAAAGCTCCATGGGGAGGCAGCCCAAATTTAAATATTTGCTATTTAAGTGTTACGTTATGGAACGGCAACTTTTTTATGTTCTTGGTGCTGTTCTGTTGAACTGCATATGCACCAAGTATACAATGTTACTGCGATAGTTGTGGAGTGTTTTTGTTAAAATATTTAATTTATTGCAGAGTTATACGAGAGTTATTTTACTTGTTGAGCAGCTACGTTCTATTTGTCGGAAAACCTTTTTATTTATTTTTTGGGGAGGGGTATTTAAGGTCGCATCAACATCTAGGTCATTAGCGATCAGTATTGGAGTTAATGTTATGGTAACTATGAAGATGAAACGAAATGGTGATGATAAGGGGGTAAAAGAACGAACACAAATACAACCATGCCCGAGGCGGGACTCGAACCCGCGACCCTTCGGTTCGAGATCACTATGACACTACTGCCTTAGCGATTTCGGCCACCGGGCCGACTTTATGTGTTTTTGTTGAGCATCATTTAGGCCGCTAGTGGTGTTTCTCCCCAGGGCGAAGGGAGTGCGGAAGGAAGGCCAAATGGCGCTAAGCCGCTCCGTGCCGCCGCGTGCGTGCGTGCGTGCGAGTAGCCTCGTGCCCTTGTGTGGCGGCGCAGGCGCGCGCCGGGGCGTGCGCTCGCGTCGGTCGTCGACCGCCTCCCCCACCCCCACCCCCACCTGCCTGGGCCTTGCGAGGCGCCGCGCACGCAGGCGGCGGAGGCGGCGCGACCGGAACCACGCACGGCGAGGCGCCCACCCACCGCCGCTTCCGTGTGGACGAGGGAAAAGCGGGCTACAAGTCATTGTGCGTCGGCGATGGTGTAGCGTATCGGTTATACCCAAGTTCGCGGGTTCGAAGATGTGGATTTTTAAGGGCGAAAAAATCCTTCGTACGCCTTCCTTCGGAGGGGAAGTAAAGCCTGTTGTCCCGTGTTAGTAGATTTACTGCACGTAAAAGATCCTCAAGCCTAAATGAAGCCTCTGAGATAAATTCAAACTGCCTGTTTCGTCGCCCAAGTAATACCTTCTTTCATCCCCAGTAGGTGAAAGGAGCGTAACGAAATTTGCGTCGTTAGACGGAAGAGCAGGCCTCATGGCGTGAGTCTCGCCACGTAAAATAAGGCATTCATTCATTCATTCATTCAGGAGGCCAGCGGTTTCGAAACGTCAGAGTATCCCTCAACACCTGGAATTGACAGAGATTCCGTAGTTCTCACGTTAATATACATAAACCAAGTAACATTTAAACATTGAGAGAATTCGTTTACAGCACATTGCGTGTAAGTGTGAGAAATCATCTTGAAACTTTCATTCTGTTGTTGCAGTAAATTCGTTTCCCCTCTTCCGTTCAATCTGAACAATGGGCAGTGCCTGACGACGCATCGTTGCTCCCGTGGCGTCAACGGCGACGGCGCTCATGAACGCTCTATTGCGCCCATTGGGCACGCCCATCCTTCAAACGAAGCTTCAGTGTTGCATCGTTCACCTGACGCTGCAAGACAGTTTGAGGTTTTCGCCCACTTTTTTATTCCCAGCTTGAAGGACCTGTAGTAGCAGATGATGTCAACGAGTTCAGCTAAAATCACCGCAGAACGATAAATCCAAAAGTCGTAAAACTACGAAATGTTCTTCTAAAACAAAATTTTCGGCCAAATTCCGTTTCTGAAGAGACTTTTTAAACACCAATACCACCATCTGTGAAAAATACACTTTTGGACTTGAATATAGAAAACATTATTTCAAACCAGTGAAGTTTTAGGCTCATTCGCACGCTACTTTCATCTTTAAATTATTGTAGCGTGAAAAATTCCCGCAGTTATTCCGTTCCCTGCCTTAGAAAGTTTGAATTGCTGGAACAGCCTAGTCAATCGGTTCGCCTTCAGCCCAGCCCGCCATCTTGCCCCTTTCAGTTCGCCTGCGCTGTATGCTCCTCGCCTTTGACTTGCTCTTGTTGTCTCGCCATTGACACCTCCGCCTTCGATTTTTCTTCTCCTTTGACGCCCCGCCCCTGCCTCTTGACTTCGGCGGCTGCCCGTCCTCGTCCGTCGCCTGCGCGCTGTCTCGCGTCGGGGCGTGGGCAGCTGGGCCGAGCCGAGCCGAGGCCTCTCACTGAGTCGCGTGATGGCGACTTCAAAGGCGCCGCCCGTGGAGTGCCATCGCCGGGCCTCCGCCCCCGCCCCGCCTCGCCCCGCATGTCTCCACCCCCGCCGCCCGTAACCCCGCCCCCGCTCCCCACGCCTCTTGTAATGCGAGCGTCGCTTTTCTTGTGTTAAGCTGCTGCTCACGTACGAGACGCGCCGCTCCGCTCCGCCCCCGCGCGCCATTCACGCGCACCTCCGGGGCGGCGCGGGCGCGCGGCGCTGACCTACACTTCACCTCGAGGCGTTGCCGCCCCCGCCCCCGCCCCCGCCCCCGCCCCGCCCCGCCCCGCCCCGCCCCCTCCCGCCAACCCGGGCTGCGCTACCGAAAGCAGTGTCAGCGGAGGGCGGGGCAAGGTTCTACTTCGACACTTGTGGTCTCCGCTAATCCATACTAGGACGCGCCTTTCAGCGCAGTTGAGCAGCGAGGTGGTCGTGTTGTGAATGCGAAAGAAATGTGATGACCGGGAGGTCTAGAGACCTTCCAGATTCGGCACGTCTCTCGCGGGGTTGGATCCCGCACGTTGTACCGGTGCGAGTCGTCGGTCTTTCGTTTGCGCTGGGTTGAGGTTAAAAGCGAATTCTATTGACTCCTGCTCGCAGGAACATTAATCTACTGTAAGATGATTTACATACATTTTATAAATTCCATTAATGTTAGCTCTTGAGGAACCAAGTTTGAATTGTTATGAAATAATGGTTGAAAATTGTTTCATTCCTAACGAGTTCCTACTTTGTCACTTCACTTCACTTGGAGAAGTTCTAGACGAGAATTGTATCTTTATCCTGTATTTCTGTATTTTCTAATACAAACATGAATTGGAAAGGGGAATTTGTTATAGAAACACTATTTTTATAGAACTGGAAATTGCCAAACGTTTTATTGATTGAATGTGAAAGGCCAATTTTTTAGGAAATATTTTTATTATGACATTTTTTACTTGATTCGTGAATATCTAGTGGTAGTTTCTTTAAATGTTCAATTTACATCATTTTCATAGAATATTTTCAGTAGACATGAATATAACAGTCTTACGCGCCATGTGTTTCTGGTGTAGCGGAAGGAAGTTCGTAATTCTTTCACAGCACAGAATAGATGAGCTTCAGGAGCCAAGTTCACAAACGCGTTTTAACGCTACGAACTCTCTGACTCGATAAATTCTCTGAGATACTCCTTCGATCTCTTGAACCTGGAGAGAATCCAATAATTGGATGGACTACGGAATGCATTACAGAGATAAAACCCAATCCCAATGATCTTTCTTTTGGGAAATGATCAGAGGCTATTCCTTTTAGTAACTTGATTCCCTTGCTGAATCCTCGGTGTGTTTTCCTCTTTTAATGTCATAGCTTTATAAAGATTAATGTAATATTGTAACGTGTAATCCAACTAACCCTAAATTACAGTGTGTTACTTTTATTTCCATGCTTTGCTCTCATGCACCTCTAACAATTTCCACTTCAATAAACGATATTACAGTATGGGATAAATTATTGGATATGAGAAATTATTCCTGAACCACGTGCATGACTGTTAATTCTTAATATTAAATTATGTTGTAATATACTTCGCGGTTGATACTCTTCGATCCTTAATCATTTATCGATATTACATTCAGTTTAATGACTCGAAGGCTTAAACAATTACTAACATATTAAGCAAAGTACTACTGAGTGCAGTGCAAAATGATTAAATTAATAAATTATAATTTTTACTGCCATGTAAAATAATTCAATCTTATCTGTTATCGTTTTAACAGTTGTTATATAATATACGTTATAATAGTTGAAAAGTGCTCATTCATATCGTGAGAAACTGAATCGTTCCATCAAAACCGTGAATCGAAAATGTGTATGCGCCGTAGGAGGCAGCGCGTGGGGAGCAGGAACCTCCCTTCACTACGTAAAGAACTTCACCCCCAATGCTTAAGTCACCTAATGTCAAAAAATTGCGAAATACAGCAGCAGAGTACGTAAGAACCCAAATGCCATATTCGCTAGCAGTGTTCCCTTTGTCTCAGGACTGCATGCAGGTTTTTGAAACAAAAAATCATGTTGCCCCCCCTCAGGAAAAAATCCTCCAGATTGAATTAAAAAAGTTCATTATAACATAACTTTTTGGACAGACTTTAATTACAAATACAAACTTTTATAGTACACTACTGTTTGATTAACAATTATTCCACAGACACGAAAGAATTTCATGACAAAAAATGCCTCCACCCCGTGCCAGGAGTGCCCCTAAGGCCTCATTCACAATGCAAACTTAAACGTAACAGTAACGTAATGCTGTAAACTTTGCCATAAAATTAACACTTAACAACAATCATTCACATTGACGAACGTAAGCTGGAACGTGAGTTTCGCCTGAACCAATCAGAATTCAACGTACTGAAACTTGATCGATTCGTTTCTAGCACGGTGGAAAGATCTTTCCACCATAGTTTCTAGCCTTTTCTTCGACTTTTCTATCGATTTGTCTTTATATGTATGCGAGTAGCTGTTGTAGTAGTGCTCGCATTTCCTTCATCGTATAATCGAGGATTCTCTTGTACCAAATTCAGTAGTAATTTGTCGAACATAATACACTACACGCATCAAAATCATTTGCAAACTAGTTTTCTTCATCACAATAACAAAGTGACATAACCACGAACTACTTCAACACAATCTGAAATCGACCTTGCACGCTGCCTCTATAGGTATTCGGTAGAATTCCGACGTAAACTTAAAGTAAAAGCTTGGGACTTGGGAACTCTTTTAAGTTTACGGACTTACGTCTGCGCTTACGTCAAGGCATTGTGAATGGTCTCGCTTAGTAACTCATTTGTAGGTTTTGCGACTACGTTTTTCTTATTTAAGGTCGCATTAACATCTAGGTCATTAGCGACCACTATTGGTATTAACGTTATGGTAACTATGAGGGTGAAAGGACGAACACAAATACAACCATGTCCGAGGCGTACTCGAACCCGCGACCCTTCGGTCCGAGATCACTATGACACTACTGCCTTAGCAATCTCGGCTACCGGGCCGTCTTTGCGACTACGTTACTTTTACGTTTAAGTTTGCATTGCGAATGAGGCCTAAGCAACTACTTACATTGCTTTGGTAAGACCGGCCCTGCTTCAGCGTGGGAGGCCGCCAAGGCGCGGGGCGGCGCGGCGCGTCCCCGTCCCCGTCCCCGTCCCCGTCGTCCCCGTCCCCGTCCCCGTCCCCGTCCCCGTCGCCCGCGCTCGCGCTTTTCGTTCCGGCCTCGCGGTCGCGCGCAATCGATTCGCAACGCGACAGTTGCGAGCCTCGATGCGCGCTCCACGCAACCGCTGGCGAACGGGGCGAGCAAGCGCAGCACAGAAATATTGTAAACCATCAGTAGGGCCCGGATTTGAATGACAAGTCATATATTTTTTCTGAACCTTCGGGTGAATTTTATAACAATTTGTGCACGAATCCAGGTATTGTCGATTAGAAAAACTTATTTTTATTGTGCATATAAAGTCATATTTACACGGTTTTTAGTAACAGGTCATATTTACTCAAATTTTGCCATAAATGCATATATTTGTCATATTTTTAAGGACCGATTTTAGTAAAAGGTCATATTTTGATCCAGTTTTACCCAAAATGCATATATATGTCATATTTTTAAGGACACAAGAATAAAAAGCTTGAAAATGTGTCTCCATGACAATGTATCAGGCGATATTATCACAAATAAACTCATCAATTATACCACTAAGCATTATTTGAAACATGATTCTTTGTTTTATAGACACAAGCTGTTTTTTAATGCTAGTTAGTTCCAAAGACTCCAAACCGTATGTACCATACTCACAATCTGTTCTTGAGTGAATTTTGTATTTATGTTATACCTAAAATATCAACAGGAATATTAAAAAAATAAACTTGTATAACGTCATATTTTATTTTTTTAAGGTCATATTTTGAAGGTTTTAGGTCATAAATGCTTTCATATTTCGCTGATTTTTAGGTCATTAAAATCCGGGCCCTAATCATCAGTGCACTAGAAAACGCATCTTAACAATGTAGATGACGCATCTTAAAAATTTTCAGTTTATAGTTAAGCGAAAAATGTTTTTTTTAAAGCGGTGTGCTTGTTCTAGCAAACATTTCATATCGATAGTTCACAAGACGGCTGAATTTAGAATAAAGATACTTTTTTGGCCATGAAATACCCTTCTCTGATCAAGACAAAACAGTTATCCCTAAAATAAAATTTTGGATGTGCCACATTTCTTGTGTTCGAAGATTTTATTAGTAATTTATTCGTCGTGAAGATAGTGAATGAAACGCATGAACTAGTTCTGACTAGAAGACATTTAAATAAACATAATCGCAAAAGCGGGGAGGGGGTACATTTACGTAATGAATCTGCGTTATATTTTTGTGTATTTTTTTCTGCGCCTGTAATGTTAACCATCAACCCACTTTGCATTTCACACTGCTTGGAATTATCAGACGACTAAAGAATTCTTTACCGCCTCGGAAAAGTGGAAAGTTTTGACGTCACCTGTATGTTAGCAATTAGTGCGGAGTACATGAAATGCACAAGCTGAATAGAACGTACATAAATTGAAGTAACTGCTAAAAGGAGGGAGCATTTGCACGTCGCCAGCTGCGAATCTTATTTTGTTAATCGTGAAATGTTAAGTTTTTCACATTAAAAGCAGCAAGTCTGAAGTTGTGTTGAACCACGACAGCATTTACATTGTTGGACCTTTCTAATGTTGCTCCATTAAGCCGCCGCCGTGGTAACACGGACTACGATTATTGTGGACGGCACCGACGACGACGCGGAAAAGAGAACTGTGAAGCGAAGACGACTACTACGCAGTGAAGGACACATGAAATGCATATACCAAGTAGACCATTTGAAATATGAAATACGTGCATAAAAAGGATGGAACGGTGGGACAGGAATTACAGTAAGACGTTTGGCTGCTGCTAAAGAGACCTTGTAATAATTATTTTCAAAATTACATGGCACCGAAAGTGCACGTTTAAACCACGATTTACTGTACACTTTCCTCATCATTTGTATTCAAAATGACTTTTCCTCCTGATTTTCACGTCGCGCGCTGTCCTTGTTACAATGTAAAACGAGTTGTAAGTGTTACGTACGCGTAGCTGCATTAGTTAGGTCTTCGTCTATGACTTTCAGATTTGATTCCTTCGTCAAGTTGTTCGCAAATGTTAAAAGACCCAATACGTAGTCTGTTGAATATTTCAATAGAGTGCAAAATATTGTAAAATTGTAAACAAGAAAAATTATGGTAAGAAAGGATAAAAAAATGTTGATCCGTGCTTGCATCCATTGTAGTATTAGTGAAGGATTTGATTAGCTCAAGTGTGTGCCTCGAGAATATCGTAGTTGAATGTATGTTGTAATAGGAGTTACCGAATTGGTGGCCCGTTGTTGTTAAACCTGTAAATGAATTTGCATATCGAATTCATGCATATAATAATAATAATAATAATAATAATAATAATAATAAAATGGTCTTTATTTGTAGCGAGGCTCAGGCCTTAAGGCCTGCTCTTCCGCCTAACCACTTTAATTAATTTACAATTTTAAAAATTACAGTTGAGGCGTTCGGATGTAATTAATATTAACTGACTTTTCATGTCTCAGAGGGGAAAAAATCAATTTGTGACTACCAACTACGTTAATTTATCAGTATGTGCCAAATGAATTTATTGTGATTTTTTGTGTATTCTTGAAATTTTGCAAAATGGAAAGACATAATGTAAGGAACATTCTTAAAAAATGAGATAAAAAGAGCTCCTACTTATTCCACTTTGAATCAATAATTCAAAATTCGCCTGAAATGTCAGTTGCCATTACCCGATATGCCTCAGCTGTGAACAATAAACAAAAAAGGGGGGGTTATTGTACATTTTACGTTTCTGAAGTCCGTTTCTCGTCCCCAGCCCGAGCAGTGTCCTCGCATGACGCGGCCTGATCTTCGAACGCTTCTCTGCCCCCTGCTGCGCGTGTCAATCTGTGCCGGGCTTAAATGGCAGGTGTCGGTTACAGGGAAAAATCCGGCCGGCTCGGGCGGTGGCCGCGTTAGACAGCTGTTGTCTCTGTGGGCGGGGGAGTGGTGGTGGGGGGTAAGCAAACGCCGGCGGCGGGCGGGCCGCGTTCTCCCCAGGGGCTTCCTGTGTGCACTGCCCCCCCCCAGCGAACAGGTGCGCCCCCCCACCCACCCACCCACGTGCACACAGCAAGCGACGCTCGCACTCTGCGATTGAAAACCAACTCGCCTCCGCCCTCGATGGACTTCTGACACTCGACTGATCGTGTTCGCCTTTTCATCGTTGCCTTCCATAAGGTTTTATCGGGTCGTTGCTCTTACGGTATTTAAGGACAAGGAATCAATTTCCCACCCTCAGAAAGCGGAGGACGACGTGACACTTTGGATTTTCCAAAATGACGTCTACAAGTTAATCCTTTTGGGGTCCAGATGACTCTTCGTTATGCATTTTCAGTTGATTCGCTCCCGTCTTTTGTTTACTGCTTCGCGGCATATGGAGTTGATTTATTCGTCGGCTGGGGAGCATAATGAATAGCAGTTAAAGGGTAAGGTCTATTTTCTCCTTTTATTAATTTTCCTATACATCTTCCTTCAGTTTTTAGAGGGAGTTTTCAAGTGTAATTTCCTGTTGTGACTCCTTTGCTGATTTCCCAACATTGAATGGATTTCTAATCTAGACTGAGAAAACAGCGACTTACCTGTAATGTTTGAATTTTGACTTTCTTGCGTTAAAGATGCGTTTTGTGTTTGGTGAAAGTTTTATGAATATTTTCCGGCCAGTCTTATGAAGCTTGCATACCTCTTACTGTAATTCCTGCCACAAACTCGCATTCTTGGTTATCGACTTATCCGCATTATCTGGAACACCACCGTGTTACGCAACGCAGAACCCGTTCGTGACGTGTGGCAGCGAGATGGCAAGCGCAAAGTTGTTTCAGGAAGCCTTGGAGTATTCGAGTCGGAATCAATGAGAACAAATTATTTGGATATTTAGGATTAACCAGGTTATATTAGATTAACCAGTATTTATTATATATACACATATATGAAATAATAAATCCTAGTTATTTGTATTTTCTTTACTGCATTAACTTATCTTAATACTGTATATGTGTTGTTAATTGTCTCGTCATCTTAATTGTCAATATCTGGGTACTGCATTTTCAATTACAATTTCTTTACAAAACGTTGAACTCGGGAATTTTGTTGAGCATGAGGTCACAAGTCGGATGACTGGAAAACTGTTGTAACATAAATTCTCATTTCTTAAAAAAATATCAAGATAAATGCTCTTCAAATTCTGGCCATACAATTTTTGCCTGCAAATTAAGCGAGTAACGCGTAAAGTTACTCAAGTAAGAACAAAATGAGCTTAGGAATGGGCAATCTTTCATGAACCATATTTCCACACTGTCGTAACACTATTTCTTTTTAATGTTGGAATCACAGTGGTATAAACCTAGAAAATATAGGTAAGCGCCTTACTGCAATGTGTGAAATGTTCGCGGAAGAAAAGGGTGTTTAGAAACAAGCGAGCATGAACACCGTATTCTCACCGGCCCGCTTGTTTTGTTTTGTTTCGTTTCATCATAATTGACTCCCACCATTTTGACGACGCAGACCCGCTCATTTCCGTGTGCGGGCCTTCCCCGCTCTGTGAGGCAGCGTTGCGCGAGTCGCCCGACTGCATCGCGCAGACAGCTTTTCCTGACCCTCGCCTCTCCAGCTAATCCCCTTTCACTTTTCGTTTCCTGGAAGGCGTAGCCCGACTCCATCTCGTTTTGTTCATCCAGAGTTTCGGAAGGAGTAAACATTTGAGTGAAGTTTGCATTCATAAGTAGCGCATATACATATTCCTGCAGCACGCCCTCCGTTTCGGAAAAGACTGAAAGTACTGAGGAAGGGAATCGGTATCGAATCCTTCACTCAATGCTTGAGACGGCTATCATTCAATGAAGCCTATCAAGCCTTTCAAACGAAGCCCCGGCAACGTTAAAACAATTTCAAAGACATGTCCTCACTATAGGACGAAGACGACAAGTTCTCCCTTCGGATATTTTGAGGGCGTAGACATTCTACCGAGCAAAATCTACCAATACGACAAAGTCACCGAAGTGACTTAACAAAATCGCCGAAACTGGCATCCGACTAAGGTCCGTCACGTACCTACACCAGTCACTTACACTTAGCAGTAAAACGCAAAAGCGTGTGCACTGCAAAACCCGATACGCCAGTATCGAAACCCACATTGACTTTCGGTTACGCCGATAAAAAAAAAGTTCCTGTAGCAGTCCAGAGAAAACCACCAACACAGGTAAACATGACAGAATCTTCTGAATTGTGTTTGTTAAGTCAGCGAGTTAAACAGATGCTTGGGAAAGATGATTTCATGTTTTTTCCCACAAACCTTTAAGCAATGGTTTTCAACGTTGGCCAATCTTCTAAAAGTGCATGCAAATGTTTCCTGAAAACCGACAAAGTGGATAAATCATAATCGATCGATGTGATTCTAAGCAGACAACGGGAAACGTAGAAATCAATCCTCTTACGTAGGAGAAAAACAGAACGAGATGCAGTACATCTATGTCTTTTTGGGGAGGTAGGTCAACGGCATAGGAAAAGTTATCCGCGCGAAACAGAGGGTATTAATATGCGCACGTTTTCTTGAGCCCCGGAATACCTACCCCCCACTCCTTTGCCACCATTAGTTGAATTAAGAGAAAAGGTAAAAACGAGCGTTGTGAACAAAATATGATAATAACAAATGTTCGCTCCCTTGTAACAGAAACTCTTTCTCATCGAAGAACGAACTACAAATTAATATCAAATTTTTGTTGTGAAAATAACCAAACTCCCCACTCCTCTCGCAACTGGCGAAGCGAGGGCTCAAGAAAACGTGCGTGGCGCAGGTGCAAACGAGTCGCAGGTGCCGTTGGTCGCCGTTCTGCGTGCTCCAGTCGCGTCGAAGGACCTGCACCGCGTCTGGGTACTGCAGTGCCACGCCTCTAGTAATCGAAAATTTTAGCAAAAGATCGATACATCGATTCTTCGATACTTTACCAAAAGGTTTTCGATGAAAACATCGACCAAAAACATCGATGTTTTAAATACGATGAAATCTTTTGTAGTGAAGTAAAATGTCCTGGTTCTAATGTGTTACATAACACGTTAATGTAAGTTTTCGCCCTTAAATTTGACTGTCATACTAATTTTCTAATCAATGTTCTATGTAGTCAAGGTTCAAAATGCACTTTAACGATTTCCACGTACAAAATGAAAAAAAAGTTACACCGGAGAAAGGTTGTGAATCGCAATTTGCGATGAACAAACTGTTCCTTGCAGCATGGAGATTGACAACAGTAATAGTTGTCAATGACTATTCATTGCGAGTAATCTACACAAATAGATACTGAAAATTGTATTTAAATCATGAGAGTTTTTTGAAACATCGACGTTTCTTGACAGATATATCGATTTGAAGAAAAAACATAGATGTTATAATGTCGCTTATTGCGTTGACCTCGGAGCTCCTCAGACGAGTTTGTGGAGGGCTGAACTGAAGAAAATTGAAACGACATTATTATATATAATCATGAATATAGCGCAAAGCATTTGTGCACACTATTATTATTATTATTATTATTATTATTATTATTATTATTATTATTATTATTATTGATAATATCATCAATAGTTAATAATATTATTGAATTGAAGAGGCTCTGTTTGGGTCATGCAGGCCCATAAATGATGATCTGCTGAGTAGACATAATGACAGTGAAGCAATGGTGGAATGAAAAAAAGGCTGCGAGATGGAAAAGCCCCAAGAAAACATGCCCAGAGCTCGCTGTGTGCGCCATATTTCACGTAGATTGGCCGGAGATCGCACCTGGGTCCCACATGTGAAAAGCGAATACCCTAGTCGTTAAGTCTCCCCCTCTCCCGCAACTACGGGAATGACGGAGGAAAGCTGTTGTTATTGTTATTATTATTATTATTATTATTATTATTATAATATTTTGTTTGAAATGTCAAAAATATACATTTAAAAATAAGTCTCCTTTTTTCACCATTAAAAACTCATATCTATTACAATATGAAATCCATTTTCTTGGGTTCCTAGTTATACCTACGTTTCCACTCTAAAACTCTTCAATTGTGAAGCATTCGCTCAGGAAATATTTTATTATCTATTATTTGAGGACGATAGTTATGTAGAACATTGTCCTGATATCACTTTCAATTATCGCATTGGCAACACTGGCATTCATGTTGTTATCTTGACGTTTATTACGTAAATAGCTTGAAAATACACGTGGAAGTAACGAGTTTTTTTGGTGGGGTGGCCTCGACACAATTTACATCGCGGCGCATCACTGAAGGTCATGAGAAGTTTTTTCCGGCAAGCGAATGTTCAAGTGGGGCAGTGCCGCAGTAATTGTATTTGAGTTTTTTAATCTCTCATTTGTTGTGACGATAATTCTATTGAGCAGAAAGTTCCGAAACGCATGAGAAGTGTATCGCGTAACGCCCCTAGAAATATGTTCTTGAAATAGAAATTTTAGCTGTTCAGAAAGTATTGCGTTGTTTGAGCTTTCGATGGAAATTTATTTCCCTCGATATCAAACGCTTTTTTAAAGATAATATTTGATAAGTTTTGAGAAGTTTTCTTTAGGAAGTACGGTATAAAATCCAGTGATTGGACATCAGGAGACTTATAATTCTTCTCTCTTCAGATGTAGGTGTTGCCATACGGAGCTTAGGTTATAACTGCTTTATGTAGGGTTGGTTTAACATACCGTCTTCATCCCGCTTCGAGAATATCTGAGAGAGAGAACAGCAGTGGGTGGAGCTGGTGGAGACTGCACGCGCCGAGCCATGCCAACTGAGGAGATTCTGTCTCCGCTGCCTCTTTCCTGAAAGGGTTCAGTCGCGTCGAGAATTGTCGAGAACTGCCGCTCTCGTGCTGCTTTGGTTGGCACTTTGAATGCCACGACGCGGCTCTTCAGTTTGATGCATTCAGCCGCTCGTGGCGTACCGGAATTGCTTTCGAATATGCGATTCAGCGCGGGTGAAGTGTTTACTCTGGAAAAGCGGAATGTACGGTGTATCCTGTGTCTGCGACCTCTGCGCCACTTCTAGATTCATGGCCGACATTCTTTTCATTTGCCGGGAAATAATATCTGTGCTGATGGAAGGCAGACTCTTCTAACCTCATTACCAAAAAGTGCCGATGTAATGAGATTCATGTATTTGTTTTCATGATAGTTTCGTACTGTTAGTGTATGTGTGTGTACTTTTGTATGTATGTACTTTTTAAAGACAGTCATTTTTTAAGTATTAAATCAGAGTCGGCATGTGCAATTGTGAATTGTAGTTTGCCCGACAATAATATCCCCGTGAATGTTCTGGGAGGGTCACTGTCAAAGTTTACATTTAAGCTTATACACAGACGTAAATTAAACATTTACTTTAAAAATTAAACTTTGAAGGTTATAATATTATACTCTAATGAAAACAATATACAATTCACCAAATATATTACATATTTACAAACTTAACAATATATACTAGCCAACAATGAAGGTTAGCTGCAGAGCTAACAAGAGTCTGACGGGCACCCTCAAAATAGGTCATGTCATGACATGTTGGCATTGATTATTTTACAGAAGAGAGACAAAACATGATTAATTCTATTGACAAACATGAAAAATTCTAGTCATGAATTCTAGTGATTCATTACCGAATTCAGGTGATTAAAATATTTCCAAAGATGTGTCTTGGATAATAAAGAATGTGTAACGGATCTAGACCATTATGAAGAGATTGGAGACGATTTGCGATTTCTTTCACAACTCCCTCACTGGATGTGAACAGTGTTACGCAGGGTTGATGTTTCAAAACTGAGGTTCCGGCCAGAGCGATCGCTAAGGATATGAGCAACAAATTCGGACTCATGTTCTCTGGAAGCTTCGCGGCTGCCTTTAGTACACGCTAGACTCGAGTTGGTGGCAATTTATCGGACCCGTTTTGAAGCGATGGTGACGTGCGATCGCAAGGGTGAGAGGTCGAGGGCGCACAGTGGAATCGGCGAACCGATGAGTGGCCTGGCGATTAAACGAATCCAGGTGGTCGGGACGGCCGACCAGGTGAGTGAGCGAAAGGGGAATCGCAGAATTGGCGAACGGGTCGTGATGGGCGGCGAAGAGAGTGTATTCGATGCGTGGACAAATGACAGAAAGGGGAATGGGAGGATAGGCGAACGGGTCATGGTGGGCTTTGACAAGTACGTGGTCGATGCGAGGGCCAGTGAGCGAAAGGGAATGGGAGGATTGGCGAACGGATCGTGATGGCGTGGCGTGAGCGATAGGTCGGTCGGCTAGGCGAGGACCAGTGAGCAAAAGTACAAAAATGGGAGAATTGGCGAACGGGTCGGGATAGGCGCCTAGGAATGGGCTGACGTTCGGCCGCCTAGGCGAGGAGAGAGTGAGCGGAAGGAGAATGGGAAGATTTGCGAGCGATCGTCATGGGTGCGAGGCGTGGAGTGGGCGGTCGGTCGGTCGGTCGGTCGGGTAGGCGAGGATCGGTGAGCCAAAGGGAATTGGAGGATTGGCGAACGCGTCGTGCTGGGGGCGTGGCGTGCAGTGGGCGGTCGGTCGGCTAGGCGAGGACCAGTGAGCGAAAGTGGAATGGGAGAATTGGCGAACGGTGCTGGTGGGCTGCCAGGCGGTGGCGGTGTACGGCGAGGAGTGTGTGGTCGATGCGGGGCGAGTGAGCGAAAGGGGGACGGGTGGTGAACGCCCGGGCGTTCAGTTGGGCGTGCGGGCGGGCGGGCGCGCGCGCGCGGCATGGCAAGCAGCGGCGGGCGCGTCGCCCGGGGCGGGGGCCGCGTGGAGGGAGAAAGTGGAGTGGCGGCGGCCGCGGGCGAGAGCTGCACCTTCTCGGGGGACGGAGGCTACGAGCCTCGAAACGACTCGGCGACGCGGCCGACCGGCTGCTTCTGGGAACGGAAAGGGGCCGCTTTTATCGCCGTCGCCACAAAAGGAGCGGAGTCGACTTGCCCGGGAGGTCTCGGGGAGGATTTATGTGAGGTTAACTTTGTGAAATCATGAACCGTTTGCTGCTACTTTTAAATGTTTCTTTTTGTGGGGTCGAGGTGCAGGAAGGTGTCCCCCTTTCTCGCGACACCATCGCACATGCGTCATCGGTGAGTTGAGTGTACGTTAACGAGGACACCGTCGAAATTCATGCTGACGAAAGAGAGCTGTATTTTCTCGTGATTCTCGTTGTTTTCGTCAACACAAATTTGTTGCACGTCAAATTAGAATTTTCCTGATCAAACTTGTTTCAGCAATTTTTTGAGGAAGGGAAGCGAAAGTGTCACAGTATTTGCTTAGAAAATGATTCCTTTCCCTCTTGAAATTGTTTGAAGACAAACTGAACATGTAAGTTCTGGACCGTCATGACAAGGCGTTAATAAGATAATAATATATCAAAAGCGAATTAACACAGTTGCGACTTTTTTATTCAAAATAGCGTTGTGAGTTGGTTCAACATACATTGTTATTGTTGCGCCTCTTCTAGAAACAAAACCCTGACATTTGTACAAAAAAATTAATTATTTCTCTATAAAGAATATTTTGTTATGTGAAGTAAATGATGTATCGTAATAGTAATAAAACATAACTAAAATGTAATTGCTTTAATCTACCTAATAATATGGACGATCATCTCACAGATAGACCCGAACGAATCTGCACAATGTAAACACCTAACCTGGCATAGTATGCCACTACCAAATTTATTAACCTTGTAAGCCATGCATCAATAACACAAACGCCCCAGGAAAAAAGTTTTCGCGTGCGGCAGTAACAGTCATTTTTCCGCCTCTGGCCGGGAAACTTTTACATCCGCGTCCGCTGCTCCCGTTTGGTCCATAAATTCGCGTAGTGGCGGCGGGGGGGGGGGGGGGGGGCGTGCCCCGACGAGGGCAGCGCTGCGGCGGCGCACGCGCGCGTTAATAAGTGAGCGGCGCACGCGTCGACTGCCGAACGCCGCGCACGCTGCGGAGGCTGCGAATCCACCGCTCGCGGCGGAAGGCAAGCCAGCTCTGCGAGTGGGGATGCTGTGCAATAATGCCCAAAGGAAGGGTTTAATTAAATCGGGAGGTATAGAGAGGTTACCATAAGAATGGACCGTTTAGACTTCTATTTCTTGGTCACTGTTGTCAACATAGCTGTAGGTTATGTTCATGCACTCATTTTGTCAGTTCGTGTAAAGCTACGTCATTGGTAAATCACTTCATCATTATCTTTTGCAATGTCATCGCTCAGCATGACGTTCATTTGTTTCCCAGGGTCAAAGTGGTCCCTTCTTGATTTTTTTCGTGTTTTCGGGCGCGTCAACTGCTTCGGTCATTAGTCCCGTTAGTGTAGTGCATGTTTTTTTCTCGGGAGATGGCGGTGATCTTTCCCCGCTGGATGGCGAGATCCGGCACCGACCTACCGTCGGCTAGTGTAAAACACACCGCGTGGGAAATCGTGGATTATAAAGATTATTATTTGTATGTTTATTTTTGCAATTTTATTAATTTACCCCAAAGTGACTTTAAAAAAGTCTTCAATTCTTGGGTATTAGAAATGCTGTAAAATAATAATATTATTATTATTATTATTATTATTATTATTATTATTATTATTATTATTATTATTATTATTAAGATTTATGTTCTTTAAGTTCAAAAAGAACACGTACACATGAAAAATAGTTCAATGGGCCAATTCGTGCCCTCTTCTTCGTTGCTGCCGGTTCATTGACCTGCTTGCGGTTTGGCCACGTGTATTTGCGTGCAATGAATCGTTGCTGTTGCCGCTCCCGGGGTTTTTGGCCTGCCCCGACACATGAGGGGGGCGTGGGGGCGCAGAGGTCACGGGAGGGCGGGGGCGGAGGGCGAGAACTTGCCGCCGCAGCCTCCGCGTATCGATCTCGGGCCGCTGCTGGCGCCGTCGCGGCGCTTGGCGCCTCGCCGCCGCCCCCCTCCCCCCCCCCCCCTCACCGCCGCCTCCCTCACCAACCCGTCCCCCACCCCTCGTTCAGCCCTCACCCCTCCGCCCCTCACAACTTCCCACCCCCCCGCGCCCCTGCTGCACCCTTCCCTCCTGCTCGGCCCTCCCCGCCCCACCCTTAACCGCTCCATGTGCCCCGCCCCCTAACCGCCCTCCGTCCCGCCCCTCTCCTCACCGCCCCTCACCGTCCCCCCCCTTACCGCACTCCCTCACCGCCCCTCACTGCTCCCGCCCGCCCCCCGCCTCACGCCCCGCTCAACCCCGCGCCCGCCTTACTTAACCCTCCATGTGCCCCGGCCCTCACCGCCCCCGCCCCTTACCAACCTCCGTCCCTCTAACCGCTCCCGCCCCCCCACTGCTGCCCCCCCGTCCCCCGCCTGCTCTTCACCGCTCTCCCACCGCCACCCGCCCTCCCCGACCCCCGGACCCCCCCCTGGCCCTCGCCGCCCCTGGCCCTCCCGCCCTCACTGCTTTCCCCGCCCACGCGCCCCGCACTGCTCTCGGTCCCCCCCACTCACCGCTCTCCCGCCCCCATCCCACGCACCGCACCGCGCTCTCCCAGCGCTCGTCCGCGCCCTCCTGCTCCCCATCCCGCCCCGCGCCGCTCTCGCTCGCTGTCCCTCCCCTCCCTTTAGGGAGGAAAACGTGGCCGAAATCAGCCCTCGGCGCATGGAGCTACTCGGCCCTTCTCCCTCTGTGCACACCCGCTTGCTCCTGTTTCTCTCTCCTTCTCGTATTCTCACCGATCACTGCTCGTTGCTGACTGCTCTCTGACCTGGTTTCTATGCTCTTCTACCTTCTGACAACCATTACTTCTGCTGCCTCACCTTCCCCTTCATTTTTCCATATCACCATCCCCTATTCCGTCTGTTCCTCTCAACTTCGCTAACTCACGTTTGCTCCCCGCCCCCAGTTTCCCCATACCGTTTTTCTCATCCTCATCCATCTTCTCTTCTTTCACTTTCAATCTTCCAGGACCCTCCCTCTCCGTTTAAAAGTGTTCCCACCTCCCCTTTTTCGCACGTCGCGTCTTCCTTCCTCCGGTGCCGCTGTTCTCCCTTTTCTCTCCTTGGGGGCGGAGAAAGGCGTCCAGGTCAGCCCCAGGCGCGTGGACCGGCGCCGCCCCCCCCCTTCCACGGCCCCCTGCCGTGATGAGGCCGCCGCCCGCGCCGAATTTCAGAGGGCTTTGAAGCTCGAGTTTCCGATATGCAAAGATGAGCTGATGAAAGGAACGTCCCTACAAATCAGACGTACATGGACGCCATAGACAAATATATTTGAACCGAACTGGCTCAGGTTTAAGATGCGTCACAACGGAAGAAAATAGGTTATGCAATATGTAAACCAAAGCAACCAAATAAATATTAGGACGCCAGTTTCCACAACTGTAAATTTACAAAAAGCTCTCTTTATCCCTTAGAGTCCTAAATAAAGTTGTAGTCTTTATTTATTTATTTATTATAAAATTGGTATGTAAAAATCATCGGAAACGCTTCTGTTGGTCAAACGATCAGCTTATCGAATGGAATTCAATCTAAATTAATTACACACAATATTGTACGGAAGTGTTTGTTTGATAACGTAATTATAACTAACATTTAATTCGTAGGAATAAAAAAAAATAACAGGAAAAATGTGATTTCACATTTGCATCCTATGCCCCTGTTAATATCATGGCTACCTCATCAGCTCACTCTTCTGCTGCCCGTTTTGGAATTGAAAATTCCGGAAGTTATTGAAAATGTGCAGCGGAAACTGTGATATCCAATAGCTTTCGTAATAAAACTCAACACACTTTGCAGCTAAAGTTGTACCTATAAAGTGACTATCAGATATTCAATATTAAATGTTGTTTAATATGGAAAAGTTTGTTAAATTATAATAGAATTTCGTAGTATGTGTGTAAATGCATGTGTGCATTGGTGTATATGATGTTCGATAGGCATGACAAACTATCCTATCTACCACATTGTAAAAGTGTCAAACATTGTCATTCTAGTATCAACGATTATTACGAAAATAAATATGACATGCCACGATGTGTTACTAAAAACATTAACCTTTGTGCAACTCAGATTTGAGTTGTTGCTAAAAGCACATGACTTCAATACTAGCTCAAGTATTGCTGAGTAAGGTACTGAAAGAATGGTGGTTCTGTTGGCAGCAATTAGATTGTCGTTTCTGGTTAATAGCAGTGTGCAGATTTTCTGCGAATGGTATCGATTGCCGAACAGAGAATTAACACTTGTTCTGCTCACCAAATTACCTCCCCTTGGTAATTGCAATTCTTCGTAAACTTAGCCGGCTGTACTGTAACCCGCAAGCCTCAGGCGTGAGTGCAAAAGCATACATGGGAGCACGTTTCCCTGTATCTGCTCCCCTCCGTGTGTTGGGGTTCCCAAGAAGGACGTGCCCTTTCCTGAGGCCTTCCCTTTCCCCCAGCTCGCTTCCCCTTCCTGCGAGCTCCATTTCGCGCCCACTGAGCTTCAGCCCTTCCCGGAGCAAGCAAGGGTCCCTTCCCCACCCCACCCACCTCCTTTACGATCAAGCACTTACGCGACCGCCGCACTTCATCGCCTGGTTCACCCCTTGCCCACCGCCCTGAATAGCAATAGTAACTTAAATACGCATTTGTATTCCACTGGGAGTTTTTGTCGGAGGTTTTGTGAGCAGAGTGAAAGGGGTGTCGTATTTTTATTGTTTCCTGAGGATTTAGAAGAGATTTAAAAGTAATTATGATTTTCTTCACGTGGTTATTAAAATATCGTATAAGTGCTGAGGTGTGTGTGTGTGTTTGTAGTAGAAATTATGAGAGATTCTCGCGATGGCAAGCCCGTCGCTAATCTGTACTCATATGTTTCTATTTTTTTCTCGCCCTTCTTCAGAAGAGAAAGTATTGTAAATGTGCACCGGAAAACGTCGAATTTTCGACAGAAAAGCTCCTAATTACCAGACTCTGGTAACTAAAACGTGGATGAATCTTGTTCCTGTATATAGTAAATTACTTCGTCTAACATGCTGCGTAGTCAAAATCCATGTTTTGTTGGTTCTTCGTACTGAAAATCGACTGACGGCTATCATCCGTCCATCTGCCTGTTTGTCTGTCTCCCTGTCTGTCTGTCTCCCTGTCTGTCTGTCTCCCTGTCTGTCTGTCTCCCTGTCTGTCTGTCTCCCTGTCTGTCTGTCTCCCTGTCTGTCTGTCTCCCTGTCTGTCTGTCTCCCTGTCTGTCTGTCTCCCTGTCTGTCTGTCTCCCTGTCTGTCTGTCTCCCTGTCTGTCTGTCTGTCTCCCTGTCTGTCTGTCTCCCTGTCTGTCTGTTTCCCTGTCTGTCTGTCTCCCTGTCTGTCTGTCTCCCTGTCTGTCTGTCTCCCTGTCTGTCTGTCTCCCTGTCTGTCTGTCTCCCTGTCTGTCTGTCTCCATGCCTGTCTGTCTCCGTACCTGCTTGTCCCCCTGTCTGTCTGTCTTTCTGTAAGTATGTGCTGTTGTAGCTCCACCAGTTTTTTTGTCGCACGTTGGTGGTTGCATTAGACGATACAGATACAACAGTACAGTTCTTTTGGATTTCTCTCTTAAGATTTCACTAATATGTCTAATGATGTTTTCCCCAATATTTTATTGACGATTTGATTTTTTTCAATTTCATTTTACACATTTCTGCAATTGAAATTACTTAAAACAATTACTTGTATGATTTTGTATCTGGTGATTCATTGGAATCGAAACTCCATTCCCCGATGGGCTCCGTCGAAGTGAGGTGCGTCGTTTATCTTCGGTCCAGTTCGCTTGACAGGTCCCCGTTACCTTCCTGACTTTTAATTTTCTTTCTGAAGCTTCCATTGTAACGGAATAAAATTGATAGCCCCTGAGGTTGAAACGAAGAGTGAGATCATGTCTTTCGTGAACTGAATCGAAAACGATGTAGTCGAACGTGCAAGGAATTGTTCTTCGAAGGCATTACGCTTTTGGTTACGATGTTGTTGTCTCTGAATGACGAAACTGAAGGTAGAAATGACTAACAATAAGAGTGTCAATGATTCTGATGAAAAATGAATGTCAGGATCGGTGATGTTTTCCCTTTAATACAATGAAATGAGAAAATGTGGATTGCTTTCCGGTACCGTGCTTCATTAAAGTGTGTATTTACAATTGTAAACTCGTAGATTTTTAATATAAAATTTCAATCTGTAGAAACTGTTTAATTTAAATTGGAAATAACCAATACGTGACGCATGAAATAGGGAAAATATTTTATTCAGGATACAGGTAATGAATAACGAAGAGTACTACAAATCCTTTGGTGGAAACAACCGGGCTTTATTGCTTCGAATGAAATACATTTCATGTGTGCGTTCACTTTTGTTTCTTGCTTTTGTGTTGCTTTTATGAAATAGTATTTTTTCAATAACATGCAAGCCCACAAAACCTACTAATTCATTCAAAATATTGTTTTGCCAAATCATGAAACGGGTGAATTTAAAAATATGATTGAAAAGATTCTATAATATCAGTTTGGGCTTTTTTTTTCATCGTGTTTCATATGGGGCTTCTGTTAGCATGTAGCGTTGCTAATCCTACATTGTGCTAAATATTGCTAATGAATTAGACCGCACGTCTTACCATTATTTATGGTAAAACGTGCGGTATAATTCATTAGCGGTAGATAGTTGCGTGCGGTATAGAGTTTCAAAATATTTTACAAGGGACTTTTATTTTGAATTTTAATGAGTTTTCTAAACTAAGGTCTCATGCGTTCTGTGGTTACCTTTCAACGGCGACGATCAGTAGGAACAATTTCATTACACTCCCACACAACACGCTTATTCCTCACATTTCGGAACGATAAAAACGTCTAAAGTTAGAAAGCAAAGTTTTTGATTTATGTGCAACTTCTAAAAACGAACAAAAAATCTTGTGTTCCTATTCTAGAAAAAAACACGTTTTTTGTGCCCCTTTCATTTCCGGCGTTGCTGCGGCCCGTGGGCGCAGGCAGCCGTCGGTCGCCCCGCAGCCTCCCGGGCGCGCCGCAGGGGCCGCTTCTTTGCCTGGCGATCGATGCAGAGCGGGCGATTCGGCGTCCGTCTTTTGTCGCCGCTCCGCTTTGGCCCGCACCGCCGTATCCTTTGGACGCGCCGTCGTAGCCCGCACGCGCCGGGAATTTTTAGATCGTAATAAAATAGGTTTTATGAGTCGTGTCCTCCCGGTTCTTCGAAAGATGCGATTTTAATAAATTCGCGTCACAGGTCTGGGAATAGCGGTGTACACTTTTTGTCCGAGGGAACATTGTTGTATTCCTTTGAAACTTCAGAAGGGTTAGACACCGTTAGGTCATTGTACTTCCAACTGTTATGTATTATTCATTGTTCCATGTGCATGCTGTTGCCAGGAATGAATGAATTTGAGAATGAACCACTACTGTTAGGGAGAAGAATAAAAAGAAAAGATTGCAAGGAACATGTTACTGTGTGTCAGGCTACTTTGTAAATTGCGATAAATTTTGTTGATTAACTGCACGTTTTTGAACCCCTTTGTTTTGCAAATTAGAAACTTAGTTTTTGGCAAATGTTAACGAATATGTTCCAATGTCTCCTGTGTTTCTTATGTATACATAGGCCAACAAGAAAATGCGACGAACACACAATCTCACAGAATGGCGATCTTACAGCTACTGCCGCTCTCAGCGAAGGCACGAAAATAGACTCACAACTTTGAAAAGCAGCGTTGGCGTAGCGACATCATTTTGCGCGAAAAAATTGAAGGATGGATATTTTCAGCGAGTACTATCGTATGTTGCCGGGTTAATTCCACATAACGTTCTGCAACTCCGTTCGTCATGCCACGCATTTCATTTATTTGTACTCCGTGAACGTATTTCCGTGGCGCCGATGCGCGTTTCAAAAGTATTGCAGTCGATTTCGCAGTGCGTAATGCGGATCCCATCGCGGTCGACCGCACGTGCTGCTGTGGGATGCGGCGCGAGCTTTCAATGCATTAATACGAGCGGCGGCGCCTGCATTATTCCCGAGGAAGGCCATCAGAATTGCATTCGCTCTCCGAAAACGTTCACCGGAAACGCTCTGAATTGCTGAACTTGCCCATCGACCCATCAAATGCCACTATTGGTGCTGTGAGCCGGACAGTGGACACGACCGGAGCATGCCATTGAGTTCGAGCTCAGGCGCAGTGTATAATGCACTGTTCTAGGGTTTCATAATCTAGCAGGCACGATGTTCGGGCCGATGTTGTGCAAGACGAGGTCAACGATCTTCGTCTGTTACGAAGTTAAACGTTTAGTGAAGCTAAAGGATTTGCTAAGCACATCTTAGTCTCTCATAATAATTTACGGCTGTTCGTTTACCGGTAGATAGCGTTTTGCATGCATGATTAATTATTCAACGTCAATGGATGGATGTTCCAGACGAAACTCAGATTGTGGAGTGTTTCGATTCATTTGATGTTCTTTTAAGGGTATTGTTATCTTGGAATTTCACGAGTGTCGTTTTATTTCATCCTCGTATTCTATTCATGACGAACCTTGTTGGTTGTTCTAAATTATTCTGCAAGTCGCACAACAATGTCTCTGGTTTCACGTTTGCGGTTTAAGTTACGAGTATTAAGTGAGAGTTAAGGCAGATCGTGTTTCGGTATCGTGGTCACTTAAAAATGCACGAAAGTTGCATTCTTTAGAGTTTTCAAAATGTGGAATTGTACCCACTCTCCCTGTTCTCTACCGTACCTTGTTGCAATTCTGCTTCGCGCTTCTAATATTGTCACACGCACTGCCTGGTTCTCGTGTTACAATTCCGGTTGAATGTGAAATGAGAAATATGCAACTGTTAAGCAGCAGCTTGCGAATGAAGAGTAAATATTTGAGGATGGTGCAGCAGATTCTGCACATTACGTCGACAAACATTAAACGCATTACTCTGCAACGAGTAGCAATGTTATATGAAGGCTTTTTTGCCAGTCATGCAAAATTTTCCAGTTTGAGCTCCATGTGAGCTTTTTTCCTCAGTTTTCGTTCTCTGTTTCTTTATAAAGTTCAGTCGTAGGCAACGACAGTATTACGTTCTGTGTACAGAATTGGCTTTTCTTTTGCAGTGCGACGTAAGATGTTCGTTTAATTAAATTTTTTGCATTGTCTGCAGTGATTGTACATTTCTTCGCTACTTTATCGACTAATTTATTCTACTCTAAGATAGAAAAAGGAGTGTTGACATTAGTTGCTCAATGCGTTGACATCAGTATACTTCTGTCAAGTTACGAGCTCGTTAATCCATTTGCCCTCTTGCTGGTTTGTGTTCGACTTCAAAAAGTAACCTGAGATTGCTTTACTTATTTCTTATGATTCTTTATCTTAAATGAAATTAAACTTTTTACTTAAATAATAAATTATTTATTGTATTTGAACTTCTGTGACATTACTATATCTGGTTGAATTAGTCTCGCAATATGTGCATATTAATTTTGAAAGTCACTCTGAAAATTAAGTGTTGGTGCTTTGCTTGATTATCAGTGAGGATACATGTGCAGATCTGTCGAAGCTGAAGAACGCAATTGATTTGAACTCGAATCATTCCTTCGTTTATTAATTGATTTCTTTAATCTCAGGTGAATGTGGCTCTCAGTAACTGAATACATCGCTGTTCCAGTTCCCCATTTTGCACACTGTCCCTCAGAACACTTTTGTAACCGATTCAGCATTTTCATGGATTGTGAGATGGCGTTTTGAGATGGTTGACGATAGCACATCGATCGTGCTGAGTGGAAACTGTGACGATGCGTGCTGTTACTCAAAGGACAAGAAAACAAAGCAGAGGGCGAGAGGAAAACAAGGCAAGTGATCCGCAAGGGCTTGGGTCGAAAGCTCTAATATGATGCCAAGCCCTTCGAACACACAAAGCCCTTTGTACCCCATTTCGCGTCACGGTGTCGGGGTATCTGTTCCGTGAAGTATCTGTTCGATTCTTAACTTAATCGAGCACCATTCTACATTCCCTGGCAATACAAATTCTCAATATCAACATGCTTCGTTATAAACTGTCATGTATTAATGTTCCAGTTTAAATATTTGAAAGAATATAATTGTTTATTCATGTTTGTGTGGAGTAAAACATCAGCTAAACATTTGCAACCAAGAAACATCCAGGATATTCAAGAATTGATTTCAGAAATTCAGGAAATTCTTCTTGGAGAATTTCGTCAACTAACACCAACTAACAACTAACCCATCAGCAGTATTAGTTCGTTTAAAGTGCCGTGATCTAAAGGAATTTCATTGTTCTGGCTCATGCACTATCTTCTTATCCCCAGTCTTGTATTCGTGTCTACTATATGATTACGTCTTTCCAGTGGTATTCTAGTAGTTTCATCCCCATCATCAAGTTTTTGATGTGAGCTCATAATATTATTGTTTTTAGCAGGCTGTTTGATTGATTGATTTTTTCGGGCGCGTCAACTGCTTTGGCCATTAGTCCCGTTAGTGTAGTGCATGATTTTTCTCGGGAGATGACGGCGATCTTCCCCCGCTGGATGGCGAGATCCGGCGCTGACCTACCGTCGGCTAGTGAGGTTTCCCCCTAACCAGGACTCTCCCACCAGCGGGGCACCGCCCCAGCCGGGACAAGCTCTAAGCTCCCGACCGGTCTCCCGGAATATGTGGTCGTGTAGTGCATGTTAGTGTAAGTGTGTGTGTGTGTGTGTGTAAGGGGAGAGGATAGGACAAGGAAGAGGAAGGACAGATCGCGCGCGGTCCGTGGCCCGTTTGTTAGGGTACTGCTCCGGCATTCGCCTGGTGTTGATCGGAGAATCCACGGAAAACTACCGATCAGAGCAGCCGGCCACTGGAATTCCCCTCCAGACAGCGACTGAATTCGACCTAGCTGGAAAGCTAGTGTCGAAAATCCTGCCGCCGTGGGGAGTGGGAACTTAGGACCTCCCGTTCAGAGGCGCTGCAGTGACATCAGTTGATGCACTGAGCTACCGCTCCCGGTTTTAGGTTGACATCTTTCGCGCGTATTGTTGTAAACGCTTGTCAGCAACCGAGCGCATCGCAAGAGTGCAGTTGCCGCTGCGTGGGGATGCGGAGCGCGCAGGTATCTGCGTCCCGCGCGCAGAGCGGCGGCGGCCGGGGTTCGCGCGGTCCGCGGCCGGGGATCCCGCGCGGGGGCGGCGGTTTGGCAACGCGGCGCTGACGTCAGCGGCGCTCGCTCTCGCGGGAGGCTGCGCCGCGGAATTCCGAACTCTGCCACCGCCGCGCCGCGCATCTCGCGCGCCCTTTGTCGGCGGCGGCGGCGGCCGCCTCCGCCCTTGCCTGCGCTGCCTCGGAGCCGGATCAACACCTTGAGGGGCCCTTGGCGTGGCCAAACTACGGTTTCCCAATACTATCGAAGCATTCAACCTATGTAACCAACATCGATATGAAAATTAAACTATTACCATTTTAGTTTACAAATTTAATATTCAGGTAATAAATTCTCATACAATATATTCATACAAAATTAAATATTTATAATATATACGTTCAATGTATTTTAAAATAGCTTTCATACACATTTTTGCGCCTTTTAAGAAAATATTGCATTTTTTTAAAGACAGATTTAAATTAATTATTTGTGAATATCTAAACAAGATTATTACCGATTTTAAAGTATTTATAACATTAAACTAATTTTTGAAAACTTGTTAAAAATCGGGGGTTCCCAAGCAGGCGCTTCCTCCACTTCTGAGTTAACCCTGCGCCTGCGGGTTCTTGTTGGTGTTCCTTAAGGATTGACCTTGGACTCTTGGGATTCCCTTCACCCGCCAGGAAACGTCCACGTGTTCCTATGTTGTAATTATTGTTCGATTTGTGAAACTTCATTCACGTATGTATTATTGTGCTTTTTGTTTAATATGCCATGTGTTCTAGAAATTTCAAATTTGATCGTTACCATTGTGGATGGGAAAGTTCAAAGATTCAGTTTCATTTCTTTGTTTATTTACATACTTATTTACACTGCTCAAATGATAAAATATTTCGCATTATAAACTTTGCATATTTTTGCTTCATATATTGAAGCTTGTGATAGTAAACTACACATTTATTTTCATAAAGGAAGGAATAAAAAGGAAGAGTTATTTGTCTTAAGTATGAAATTTTTTAAAATTAGTTTTTACAAAAGAAGTAATGGTACCACGAAGTGACTACTTCTATATTTAAACTTATTATTTTATGTAACATTGTATACCCTCTGTAAGGTTGATACGGAATTACATTTATCAGTATCCGTGTTATTCTTACCTATTTTTGGAAACCACATTGTCGTAGGGCAATGCCCTTTTTTTAAATTGATTTCTTCTTGTTCGACAATACAGTCTTTCAAGGGTTTTAAAAATAAATAAGATTATTATATGACAATTTTGGATTGGCCATCCATAAGGTAAGTGAGGTTTAAACTCTGACATAATTATTGATTTAATGTTATTGTTAATTAAGAAGAGAAAGGAATATGATAATGTTAAGGAGCTGAGAGTGTAGTGGTTTACGGGGGTTTGAATTTGTCTTTGGGAAATCTTGACTTTATGTGTGGGTGGACCCATTTTTTCCCATGTTAAAAATGATGGTACTTGGTGAGGTATGCAGATTGTTGTAAAAATTGTTTGCTAATTTAGCTATGGTTTCTTCTAATTTTGTAATTTTTAATTCTCGATGAATTTGTTCATTTGTAATGAACCAGGGGGCATTTAGAGTATTTCTTAGAAATATATTTTGAATTACTTTGATTTTATTAATGTTGTTAGGAGCTGTACCTCCCCAGATTGGGCGTCCATAGGTTATAGTAGGAAGGATTATCGATTTGAATATTAGCAGTCGGCAATCGATTTTTAATGTAGAGCGCTGGTTTAATATTGGAAATGATTTTGAAATAAGGCAATGCCCTTGTTTTTAGGTTAACAACTTTGCGGGTTAAACATAATGTTGTTGGCATGAAGACAGATTGATTTCAATGTTTCTTATATGCGTGAAATTAACTTGAACTTTTATTCACCGTTAAAAGACACTTATCGAACATTTGAAGTGCTTGTTTTCGTTTCAATTAGTTTTACAGCCCCTGGGCTTCCAGGACTTAGTGAAGAGAAGAGAAAAGCTTTGCTAGTTGGACCAAGTGATGATGCTACTGCGTGTCTGATAACACGCCTTATCACATTTCCTTTTCGTTCGCGTAATAAGGTACACCGGTTGAGCACACAAGTTCGCTTGTTCTCGGCGCACGTTGCTTGTGGCGCCTTGTGTACTCGGGAAGAGGGCCTTCCGCGTCTTGTGTGCACAAGGGGTATCCAAATTGTGTTTGTACGGAGTTCCAATTTCGGATTTGGGTGCGGGCAAGACGTCCATACCCAAATCAATTACTAATGCTTTTGGACTCGAGTTTTTTCGCGATTGAGATTAAATTTATCTGTAATTAAAAACTATGTTTCGACACATCTTTCGCAATGTTTTAATCATTGTGACTTGAAAAATTAGAACATAAAATTTTACTTCAGATTTAGTCAACATGTAAAACTGAAATCCCGAAATTCGAGACTTACTTTACTATTTTATTCATAATCTCCATGTGCACGTATTCAATTAAAGTAGTCAACGGTGTTATGCCCGTTCGAGTCACGTAAATTTGTATACATAGGTTTTATAAGAGGTGGCACAGAATGTGATATTAATTTGTTACATGCACGTGTTTTCAATTATGTTGGAACAGAGCAGAAATTAGCAATTTTCCTCTCGGCATACCGCTGCACATGTTGCCGCTCACAGTGGATGTCACCGCGGTTGTGGGTCGGTGTAGTGGTTTGTATGTAAAACTGGGAACATCGACCATTCACCGTTCCGAAGTCCTTTCTGCTGCATAGAGTTGGTCATTGCTGAAGTAGGTGCATATGTGAGAGACAATTGATTCCCGATTATCTGAACAAAAAAGGCATATTTGTGCAGAATATTATAAAAAACAGATATTTCATCTGGGAACGTAAAAGTTCGGTAACGAAAATTCAGATACCGTTCGTGTCGGAATGAAATACTTGTAATATATCCGTGACGTGGTATTGCCAAACAAGAACCGGTCGACATCACTTTCTTAGAGAATAAGGAGGATAAAATTCAATAATTGGCCAGAAAAGTAAAAAGTTTTTACTCAAAGCTCAACGCATCATTGTATCAACGCATCGAAAATCCCGTGACCATCGGGACTAGAATCCTCCCGGTTAGAGGTACAACAGTGACATCAGTTGATGCTCTGTGCCAACAGCCTGTGAACCATTCCGTTGGATGTCGTAGAAATCTGGACATTAAAATAAATTGAATTATTTAACTCTTTCAATATAATTTCTCTGCCCAATGGCGAAGTTCCTTCACATTCGGTGTATCAAAATGCCATTCCTTTTGTGCTTGCATCGTTCGGACCAAGTTCGAAGTAGCTGAGATGTTAAGAAATTGGAGTTGTTGAAGTAGTTCCCCGAAAGCTGCACCTTTTCCTCCGAAACCCCATTGACGGGCGCTGGCAACGCTGCCGCCGGGAGAACTGCGCCGCGCTCCTCGTGCTCAGCGGCGCCATGTGGCTCAGTTCCCTCACCTCCCACCCCACCCCACCCCACCCCCACCCCCGCCACGCTCTACACGTCGTCTGCTGGGCATTCCCCTAACACGCTTCTTGGTGCTGTGGACAACGCCCCCTCCCCATCCTCCTTGCTGCTCCCACAGCCCCCTCCAGTGCTCCTCCCCCAACGTCCCTTGTCCTCTCGTCTCTTGTCGTCTTGTCTTTGTCCTCTCGTCTCGTCTCCTTTCGTGTCCTCTTGTCTCTTGTCCTTTCGTCTCTTGTCCTTTCGTCTCTTGTCCTTTCGTCTCTTGTCCTTTCGTCTCTTGTCCTTTCGTCTCTTGTCCTTTCGTCTCTTGTCCTTTCGTCTCTTGTCCTTTCGTCTCTTGTCCTTTCGTCTCTTGTCCTTTCGTCTCTTGTCATTTCGTCTCTTGTCATTTCGTCTCTTGTCATTTCGTCTCTTGTCCTTTCGTCTCTTGTCCTTTCGTCTCTTGTCCTTTCGTCTCTTGTCCTTTCGTCTCTTGTCCTTTCGTCTCTTGTCCCCTTGTCTCTTGCCCTCTTGTCTCTTGTCATCTTGTCTCTTGTCCTTTCGTCTCTTGTCCCCTTGTCTCTTGTCCTCTTGTCTCTTGTCCTCTTGTCTCTTGTCCTCTTGTCTCTTGTCCTCTTGTCTCTTGTCCTCTTGTCTCTTGTCCTCTTGTCTCTTGTCCTCTTGTCTCTTGTCCTCTTGTCTCTTGTCCTCTCGTCTCTTGGCCTGCATCCCCGCAAGTGGCTCTCTCGCCTCGTCTCCGCTCGCTTGTCTAGCCCTGCTTTCCTGCCCCCCGCCCGCGAAGTGACGTCACCACCGGCTGCTCCCTCCCCGCGCGCGGGCCAGGTGCGTTGCCCTCCGCAGAGGCTCAGCGCGCGCCAGCCGGGCCCTCTTAATTAACTAATGGCGGCACTTATTACTTTCGCGTTCAGTTGAAAGCGTATTGCGTTGTGGTCGCAAGTCAGCGTGTACGACGTTTTTTCTATTCTGTACGTACGATTAGTAAAGGTGATCCAAAAATAATAACGACTCATATAAAGTTAATTTCTACGCAGAAGTTAGCACGAATATCGTGCCTTTTAGTCTGCAATTTTTGGTATTTAAGGCTTCCCCGACCATTTTTAGAGACTTGGTCAATCGAAAAACGATTACATTAATTACAAGGATTAAAGCATAGAGGGCACATTTATTAGTCTTTTCGCTATGATTGAATAATGATGAATAACGCTCGTATTACGTGGATCGGAGGACGATTAGAGGTAATAAATAACAGATTTATAGTGCAGCTAAAATATCTGTGTTACTGATAACTCCAGTTACATAACACACTCAGCATTTATATTATCTCTTCTTAACGATGCGAGCTTGGAAATGATATGATAAATGTATCGGTGCGAAAATGTTGGAATATAGAACTTTGCTCTTTAGTAATCAGAAGAAATGCAATCTAAAAATCATTAATTCGTTTTAATGCAAATACATGCTTTAAATGTCTCCTGTACTCTGTTTTAAGTCAACTAATAAATTATTTGCCATTGGAACATGATCATTAGACATCGGATGTTTAGGCACTAAAACTGAGCACTAGCCCTAGCATGATTCTCTCATTATTAATTTTTTTCATTCCTTCGCTTGCCGATGTTCTTCTGAGCATTGCATTTGAATCTACAAGGTTATTGTATATACTCGTGTTGATGGATAAAGGCATAGAATATAGAGGACAAGAAAGAACACTAACTGCAGGGACCTTTTCTAGTATATACTTCCGATATCTGGTTCCGAGGAGAAAACCTCGTACGATAGCGAAGCCTTTGAAGCTCCGTAGCCATGCGTTATTTTTGGGAATTTGCTCTGGGCGCCGAAAGCAGCTAGCGTGGGGAGCAGCTGCTACACCAATGCAACAACGGCCTGCTTCCGATAGCGCTATCTCTGCGTTGGGTTCAGAATAACTTGTATGTATTTCAGGAGCGGATCCAGTGAATATGATTAATCGTTAAATGGTATTTTTTCGAACTTGTATTTGCAATATTTGGACGTAGTAGTTTCCCAGCGCATCGGATTGTCTTAGAACTGCTTGAGACTACGCGTCCAACTTACGCGCATTAGTTTTTATAGTATTCAACTTTTTTCATAGTATTCAACTTACTCGCATTACTTTTTCAATGGGAATATCATCGTAATCACTGAATTACTGCAGATTTGTCCACGAATAGGAGATAAAATCATGGGTAGTTATGCAGAAATCGTATGCACAGGAAAGTAGAGGACGAATTCGCCGTGTTCTTCGTATCCACGTATGGGCCTCGTGAGTCTAAAATATTGCAGTTCCCGTCGGAAGTTCTGCACCCGGTAATAGATTTCGCTGCGAGGGACACGATGCGCGCTTCTCCGGAAGATGTGAAATCTTTAGAATCATGTCTCGAAAAAGACCACTGAAAGCTCTCCCTTTGCATGAAGTAGAAGAAATTTCAGTTCAGTATCTTGCGCGCTTTTGTGATGGAAAGGATGAAGCTCGGGACCAGAAAGGAGCAATGCTTTCAATCTGGGCTCTCCTCGAGGCGGCCTAAGCTACTTATGGCATGATTCGACCGAACCGATCCGTCCCTCGCTACGCGCAGTCGGCAAGGTCGTTATTTACGCCCTTGGCGGGGGCGTCTGGAAGGGAAACGTTCCAGGAATAGGCACATATCCGCGCGACTGCCGGCGCGTCACGATGCGGCCTATCTAGTCGCGCGCCTCGCCCTGCCGCCGCCCCCTCCCCCTCCATCTTCCCCGCCCCGCCCCGCCTCGCCCCGTCTCGCTCCGCCTTCCCCCGCCTCGCCCCGCCTCGCCCCCGCCTCGCCCCCCCTCGCGCCCCCTCGCCCCGCCTCGCCCCGCCTCGCCCCGCCTCGCCCCGCCTCGCCCCGCCTCGCCCCGCCTCGCCCCGCCTCGCCCCGCCTCGCCCCGCCTCGCCCCGTCTCGCCCCGCCTCGCAACCCACCCAATGTGGGAAGCCTCACTCCATCCCACTCATATACCTCCGCTTCCCTACTCCGACTCACGTTCCACCCACCCTCTCCATCCTCCCTCGTTCCACCCCACCCAGCCTCCTCTGCTCTGCCCCAACCTACTCAACCGTTCTCATCCTGCCGAACCGCATCCCATCACCCCGCCCGCACACCAGGCCTCCCACAGTCCCCAACACAACCTCATTTTGTCCTCCGCCTCCCCTCCTCCTGCCGACACCCACTGTTCATGGCCGACGCCTTCCGCTTGTGCCCTTACGCCGGGCTTTCGCTCCCTCACCCACTCCCACTGCCGTCACCTCCACCACCTCCTTGCCGCCTCCTCCCTCGTTATAAACCCTCCTCGCGCCGACACGTGCGTCCTGCGCGCCCGGGCGGAGTGCCAGCGCGAGGGGCACGTAGCCCCGCCCCCGCCTGCGCCCTCGCCCGCGCTCTCTCCCCTGCCTGCGTCCCTGTCCCGGCCCGCGTCCCCGTCCCCGTCCCCGTCCGCGTCCCCGTCCGCGTCCCCGTCCGCGTCCCCGTCCCCGTCCGCGTCCCCGTCCCCGTCCGCGTCCCCGTCCGCGTCCCCGTCCGCGTCCCTGCCCGCGTCCCCGTCCCCGCCCGCGCCCCGCGACCCCGCCCGCGCCTCCGCACGCGCCCCCGCCCGCATCCCCGCCCGCATCCCCGCCCGCGCTCCCGTTCTCGCCCGCACCCCTGTCCGCGATCCCGCCCCCGCTCCCGCCCCTCTCCCGCCCGCTCCGTCCCCGCCCCCGTTCCCGGCCCTGCCCCCGCTCCGCCCCTGCTCCCGCCCCCGCCCCCGCCCCCGTTCCCGCCCGTGTGCCCGCCCGCGCTCTCTCTCGCGCACCCGCCCGCACACCCCGCCCACGTTCCCGCCCGCACCACCGCCCACGTTCCCACCCGCACCCCCGCCCACGTTCCGGCCGCACCCCCGCCCACGTTCCCACCCGCACCCCCCGCGCGTGCGGAAAGGGCAGGCCGTGCCGCGGAGCTGCCCTTTCTCACTGAATCACCACATGTAGTTGGAGTCCAAGGCATTCTGCATCTACAGGCAATAAACAGCGGCCCTTTCCGAACTTGAAACCCACCAAGTGTCGCTAGAGTGCATTTTAATCCGATACAACTGGTGAAATTGCTATGTGAGATTGTGAGGCTGCTTTGCGGAGCGGTAAATGCCTTAGGAAATTCGTTCGTACGATTGACAACGTTCGAATAATAACATTTCAGAAGTACAGTTTAAGTAGTTTTACAAAGGTGAGTCATAGGAACGTTTGAGATTACTGTAAGGCGCCCCCTGTCAATCCAGAATCAAAATTTTCATTGAATAACTATATATATATATATATATATATATATATATATATATATATATATATTCATTTTTGTGAACTTGTTATCGACTGGCCAACTTCTTTTACGGGTTAGAAAACAAAATACTGAACTTCTTTTCTTACATTTAAGAGATTTACTGGTATAATAAGTCCAAAGAAAAAATCTGTTTAGTGAGTCAAAAGTGTTTAGTGAAGAATTCAAACATTTCGCCTAGTTTCGCGTACGAAGCCGGTGCGACTACCGGCTTCGGATTCAGTAGAGTCCATTGGAATGTGTTTCTGCTTTTTATCCTAACGATAATTCGTGCTAGTGTGTTGGGATAGGAATAGAATATGCTGCAAGTGCATGCTGTTTACATTTCCATGCGTTCTCAGTTCTTTTCGTTTTTCTTAATTGTATTATTATGCAAATAAGAACTGATGTTTTGTAAGTACTCAATAGGTAATGACTATTTTGCAATGTTGGAATTGGCGTTGTTGATATTTGTAGTGTGCCGATGCCTTTCTAGCGTATTGCGTTCACATTTCTGTGAAAAACGTTGTGCATGAAAAAAAGCTTACCTGTAAACTAATGATTTCGGGAGAAATGTGCGTCGACATTGAGAACATAACTAAACCCTTCCTTGGACGGCCCCTTCCAGACATGTCGACGGTGAGCGCTGCGCTCAACTATTGTCTAGACGTAAATTGACACGTTTTTCGAAGTTTTTTTTTATCGTTCAAATGCAAATTTTTACCTTTATTCTTGTAAAATATATGTGAAATTATTACAATGAAAATTAATAAAACGTTAACAGACAAATGTACGTTATCTGAATACTTTTTTAAAATCTCAAAAATATTTTTCTTTACAAGGGCTACAAATAATTACAGTGTGCTTTCGACACCTAACCAGCTGCGTTGTTATATCATACTGGGGTTTTCCCGTTTTTCTTCTTCGGGGAAAAAAGGCGCATTTCTTTCTTTGATTGTGTATCGCTTGTAATTATTGTATTTTTTAAGTGAAAATTAAACCCTGAAATATAAAAAAAAATAACCTTTTACTCTGGCGTTTGATTAAAACTCCTCTATTAGGAACGTGAGAAACGGGGAATCACCGTTTGTCTTCGCCTCTGACGCAATAGTCGACAACGTCCGGAGTTTCGCCTGCGACGAATGATAAATGATGTGTAAACACGACGTGTCATAAATTTCAAGAATAAGCAGATAGAGTATTTCCATGCTTATTGTTAGATGAATGTTGATGTGTTAAATAAAAAACTGTAATATGAGAATAAATGACTAACGCGGATGGTAGACAGTGGGCATGGCGCTTACTTTCACTCAGAAGCAACAAAAAACGACTCGCTGGCAACTGAATGTGCAAATGCTCGCGATACTTCAATGTCGTACTCGTTAAACATTTCTAGAAAGATAGACGGAGTTTGAAGAGTCTATTGCTATTATAACTCGTAATAGAAACACTTAAAATCAAAGGTGAGAGCGGCGCTCACCTGATACCCGATGGCGAGTAAAAAGGGAGAATGTACATACTATAAATAGCCTGCGTTTGTGATTGCCATATTTTAAATAATCTGTAATGTTGTATCAGCAACATCTCAAACCCACGTTCTCGTCCGCACCATTTCTATATACTTGACGATTTAGAATCGCAGTTCTGGAAACGGTACCGGTAGCGGTAGCTCAGTGCATCAACTGATGTCACTGCAGCGCCTCTGACCGGGAGGTCCTAGGTTCCCACTCCCCACGGCGGCAGGATTTTCGACACTGGCTATTCAGCTAGGTCGAATTCAGGCGCTGTCTGGAGGAGAATTCTAGCGAGCGGTTGCTCTGATCGGTAGTTTTCCGTGGTTTCTCCGATCAACACCAGGCGAATGCCGGAGCAGTACCCTCCCAAACGGGCCATGGACCGCGCGCGATCTTTCCTTCCTCTTCCTCGTCCTATCCTCTCCCCTTACACACACACACACACACACACACACACACACACACACACACGTACACTAACAGGCACTACACATATTCCAGGAGACCGGTCGGGAGCTTAGAGCTTGTTCCGGCTGGGGCAGTTCCCCGCTGGTGGGAGAGTCCTGGTTAGGGGGAAACCCCACTAGCCGACGGTAGGTCGGCGCCGGATCTCGCTATCCAGCGGGGGAAGATCACCGCCATCTCCGAGAAAAAACATGCATTACACTAACGGGACTAATGACCAAAGCAGTTGACGCGCCCAGAAACACGAAAAAATCAATCAATCAATGGAAACGATGTTGCATAATTTCCGCAATGCTCGTCGTATTCGGAAGGTGATGTGAGTGCGAGTCCCGCGTGCCAGTTTTGCTACCCGTCCGGCGTCACGGCCACCCCGCCGACCATATCTCTCGGTGCGCGCGTCGAAAAGAGGTTATCACGGCCAGTGGGCGTGTGGTGACAGCGTTTGCCCTGGTGCCCAGGTCAACACTTGCCGATCGCCGGCCCGACGAAGCTGCTGCCCCCAGCAGCTGATTCGCCCAATGGGAAAGGCGTCATATTGTCCGAACCGAAATTGAGTAAACCGAATAAAATACTGGGGGCGAAAAATGTAAATGCTAAGGTCACCAAAGATTTTTATTTACTTATTTATCTGAACTTAAATATGTACAAAATAATGGGCGATTAAAAAATGTTTCGTTTAAATTAAAGTATACAAAGGTGAGTACATGAAAATTGATACAAAAAATGATAAAAAGAATTGGAGTAACCAAACGAGTCAAATAAATAAACTAAAAATGTAATTAAAAGAACTATAATAACAGGAACAGGAACTAGGACTTAGCTGCGAATTTAAAACTAACATTAATATGAATGCCAAAATCCATGCAACTCGCAAGTACTACACTGAAGCATGTTGAATTTGAACTTATTATTTCAATGTTGGTTTTTAAATTTTTATTTAATGCACGATTTTATTTATGGCAAGCAGAGGCCAAAATGCCACTTATGTTTTGCAACCACATTTAATCGAAAAATTTATTTTCAAAATTCATTAGGAAATTTCAGAATGACTATTATTTTGTAACAACAAATTGTTAGAAAAAATTATATGAAATATTGAAAAACTTTCGATGCACCAAAAGTCTTAATTCACTACAGCGTTTTTTAAGTGCGAAGCTGGATTATGTGTACGTATTTGCGTTAGATTCCATTGTGTCCTGTTCTTCCCTAGAGACATACTTTTTCATCTGAATGGAATATTGTATTATCAAGAAATAATTTCGTGGAATTGGTAATCAGTACATCGGTGGAATCTAGCATTTTTACACCCATTATCATTTCTGCGTTACTGAAATAATTTTCACTGTGAAACACCACGGGTGTAGCAAATCACGAGGTTAATTTTCCTACCTTTCCTGTTTGTTTTTTTAAATAGTTTTTTTCTTGTTCGACATTATTATGTCTTTCAAGGGTTTGATGATAGATAGTATACAATTTTGTTGTAATTGCATTTCATCATGCATGAACAATGGTAGAAGACAGTGATATTTACAATATAAACATCTAAGGATACCCAGGAAGGGTCCTTCAGAAAAATGCATTCTATATTTGGATTAAAACAAATATTTAATTTAGAAATGTTGGAACCTGCTTGACAGCTAATTAAGGAGGATGTAGTATGTCTTAAGAATATCTTGATTTTATTCATGGAAAAAGATTGGCTGATTTACCTAGAGTGTACAAGCGAGTGGCTGGGCAAGATGAAAGAGAAGAGTAGAAACTAGAAGAAAGTTTTAAAATCCAAGTTTTCAGAGGTTCTATAGATAGTTCTTTTAAAATTTGATCATTTCTGATATACCATGGAGCTTTTAGAACATTTCTGAAAAAATTATTTTGCAATACTTCCAGTTTTTGAAGGTTGCTTTTAGCGGCACCTCCCCAGACTGGGCAGGCGTTGGTCAGTGAAGGTCGTATAATGTATTTAAAGTGTGTCGTGAAGTAAAGAAACGGATGACGAAGCTTCCCTCCGCAATCGCAGGAGTTGACCGCCCTCCCGTGGCATGCTGACGGTCCGGGGCCTCGCCGTGCGCCGCCCGCCTTCATTTTCGTCAGCCGCGCGCCGCTGCGTCGGCGCTGGCGAAAGGTGTCTCAGCTTGTTTGTCGCGCGCCCTGCGGCAACAAACAACGTCGATGCTGGCTGGCGCGTGTCTCATTTTTCTTCTTTTCAGCGTGCGTCTTGCGAAACTAGCTTCGAAAGATGAAACATTAGCAATAAAAAAAAGTTCTGAAAGGTAATCTTGAAGCAACTGACGACGGTGAGAACGGTAGCCACAATGAAAGTGAAGTTATAATTGAGCTGTTATCGTATTGTAATTGAAAGCTGAAGTTTTGAAAAATGAAGTTTTTATCATCATACGGCTGGATTAGCTCAGAGTCAGCATGGACGCGGTATCTGCTGCGACTCGGACCTGGAGGTACTAGGGTTCGAGTCACGACGTTGGCGGATTGTAGACACTAGCTTTGTAGCTAGGTCGAATTAAGCCGTTGTCTGGAGGAGAAATTTAGTAGGCGGCTACTCTGATCAGTAGTTTCCGATAGTGTCTGCGATCATTATCAGGCGAATGCCAGAGTAGTACTCTAACAAACGGGCATCGCAGCTTTTGGGCGCGATTTTTTCTTCCTCTTCCTTGCCCTACCCTCTTCCCTTACACATATGCACCACACTACCAAAGAAGTTGGGAGACCAGAGGTTGTCAGGGCTGGGACAATTCGTCGCTAGGGAACACATCTGGGAAGGAAAATCTCCCCAAGCAGTGTGTAGATAAGCGCTTCCAGCAGGAAGGAAATCACCGCCATCTCTCTGGATGAAACATTCACAATAACGGGATTAATGACCTTAGTTGATGGGTCGGGAAATATTGAAAGAAAAGATCATCAGGGAACATAATGTGTTAGTAATGCTGTAGATGGATATATTTTGTAAGAATAACACTCGTCGATAGTCATTGCTGAGTTGGTTTCCAGATTATCTCCGAAGGTTCATTTAAATACGGTTTATATCGGAAACGATAAAAGAACATTTCACGAGGGTCATGGCGAAATTGGCTATGTGCTTTATTCGTCCGTGGCAATATTCGATTTAGTAACAGTTCACCACCTACACTCATTAGTTCTGCTTTCAAACTTCGAGTTTAATGTTTCCTATCGGTTGAATAATGAAATCGTTTTGTTTCTTTCAACTTGAAAATAATTTCTTCTTTTAAAATTGACTGACAGCAAAATCAATAACGTCAGTTTTTCCTGCTTTTCGTATTCGAGTAAGGTCACGATGCCAGATATAAAATTTACTTAACTTATTTAATTGACTTTATAATTTAGTTTGTGTTTAAATTATTTTCTCTCGTTATGTGGACGGTATCTAAAGATAGAATGCTTTATTATATTACATGGTGACTTGTTTCGTTGATCCGTTAAATCATTGATACATCTCACGAGTTGGTGCATGGATTGCACTTGGCCTTCTCTATTTGCAGATGGACAGCTGAATCAGAGGCAAAGTGGACTTGAATGAAATGAACTTGACTTTGTCACTTTGATGGTAAAAGGCTTGGTGGTTTTATTACGAAACAAAAGACGTTATTGAATCAACCGAGATTTCAGACTTGGAAATAATGTTCGTCTGGGATATCATTCGTAGATGTTCTCATTTTACTTTTAATAATACGTTGATAGTTAGGTTTAATGGTTTGTGGATTTGGAACGTATGCATTTCAATCTATTGCCACAATCCTAATATACGAGTACTTTAACGGCAGTATAACTCGCCGCATAACTAGAACGAATAAACGTTTCATTAACTCTAGAGAGTTCTTTAATTCAGAGATTTACGAAATGTGTTGACATACCCATGTTGTTTTCTGGTGTTCTTGCGCGAAATAAGTAATGTACACTAAATTTCACGAGAAAGAGGCTAAAATTATTCTTGTGGTGAAATATTGTTTAAGAAAGATCGGAAATAATGACACGGTTACATAAAGAACGAAATAGGTCAGATATTAAACCACGTTACACAAGTTTGTAGTCAATGACACACTTCCCAGCATTTACTAGTGTTTTATCAATCGGGTCATTGACTTTTCAGGCTATTGTTTGGAGAAATCGAGGGTATCCCAAGAAAATTTTAGACAATTTTCAGTAGTGATCCCCTAATTTTTGTGCCCACTCTCTGCCATTTATATATATATATATATATAATATATACATATATATATATATATATATATATATATATATATATATATATATATATATATATATATGCCTGTCTTTCTCCTAATAAAGCAGACGCTGAAGAAAACCTTACTCCTCGAAACCCTATCATAATAATGAGCTCCGTGAAATTTGGAAAACTGTAATCAGATGTGCCTTAATTAAATTTCAGTTAAGTGTAAAGTTTAGTTATAAAAAGTTTAATAATTTGATCGATTGATTGCCTTTAAAAAAAATCGTAGTATTATCAAGTTTTCTGGAAGTTTTCAAAATCGTTAATCTTCCACTTCATGCTCTGGGACAGAGGATACTTAATTTTCCTTTTCATGAGCACGAATTGTCTTCTGCTTGTCAGGCAATTATAGATACAGAGTAAGGATTCTGGAAAGCTGTAAATTAAGTGACACCTTGGTTTAGTCAGGCATCGTATGAAAATAGTTCATGCAAAACATAGTTCTTTAAACCCAAAATATCATAGATTGCAGACTTTTTCTATTAACAGTGTTTTAAATGATTTCTTGGGAGAAGGAAGGTGAAAAGAACATTAGAATTCAAGATAAGATAAATTTATTTAAACCTCAATTGGGTGTAACCCGGTGGCAGTTATTTACATAAATAAGATAATAAATGTCTTGCAAATAATATAATAATGGTAATAATAATGATAATAATAACAATAACAGTAATAATAATATAAAAACTGCTGGTTTCAAGCCGAATAGGTGAAATTTCCTTTCGCAGGGAGCCTAAAAACTGTGACAAGGCATGTGCGGCTGTCGTTTCGTGGCTGTTGAGAACGCTTGGCCGCGCGTCGCGAATGGGGCAGAGGCCTTTGCAGCGGGGGCGGGGGCGGGGGAGCGATCTCCGGGGGATGCCGACCGGCGCCCTTGATCTTTCGCCTGGCGGTCGCCGCAGACACTGAAAGCCGTTCCTTGGGGAAGAGCCTCCCGCCCAATCCCTTCGCTGCCCTTCGTGCACAATTGACTTATTCATGGAAATAAAACAAGTCGTCTTTTCCCGTGCTATTTGAGGAGTATCAGACCAAAGCATATTAAAAACAAATTCATATAATGCATTTTGTAGTGGTTGTCTTCTAAGTTTTAACATTTTGTGATGTGATTATTTTTTTTTCTATTATTTGAGTCAACTTAGTATCCTTTGGTTTGATATATATCCTTGGTGTACGATCAGAAAGTTTGAATTCAGAAAGTTCAAACTAAATATAAATAAAACTTGAAGTTAATAAATTTTGACTTGTTGCTCCACTTTTAACGAGTCTCTGATCTTGACCTCGTCATATCATGATTTATTTGAATTTTTCTCTTATCTTTTATCTTAAATACGTTAAAATTGATAATTTTAATTGTTATACTGTTGGTTCAATGAATGACTAATGACTCATGGATTTTTTTTTTGATAATGTTTTGAGTGAATAACATTCATTGAAAGAATAGCCTCAGTTCGAGGTTTTCTTTAATGAATTATGTAAATCTATTTCAGACTGCTAAGGGTTTCATTCAATTATTGTTTTCTGGCACATTATTAACATTGAACTTCCACAATTGATTCAAATAATCAAAAAATTTACCATTCATTAAAACCCAAGCAATGCAAATCTCTTGATACTCAAAATAATAATTTTGTAGAATTTGGCCTTGTATTTGGAATTGTAAACAGTTGGTGAGTACAGAATTTGACATATACACATTTTTTATCACAAGAATGAATTTGTATATGAAACTCTTTTTAATACTAAATGTAAAATAAGATTTATAACTTCAAATCAAAAGAACATAGTTTTGAGAAAAATCTTCACTTTATGTCTCAATTAGTATAAAATGTAATTAAAAGCGTTTGAGATACTTGGAGCGAGTGAATGTCGCTCCATGAAAGTCGTAGGATTTCGTTAAGCTCGCTTGGCTTGACAGTCGGGGAAATATAGAGAATTCTGTTCCAGAAAAAGAACTCGAAAACTGGGAAGCGAAAACAGGGAATTAAAATTATCATTCTAGAAATGAGACCTTGTCGGATCGTTGAGTTTTTGGCGAATGTTTGTTGCTGCGAGGGAGCGGTCCGTACATAGATTTCCGTCGAAAATTCGCACCAACAACGAGGGAAGTTAAATTAATGTCGTGAGAGAAAACGACTAAAACGGTTTACGCGGAATTAACGAATTCCAACATGAGCGCTCTCTGCTCAGTGAATCGAGCTTTGGGGAAATTAAAGCCACTACACAGTTCGTTCAAGAAACTTTACGTTTCATTGCGAGTTTTTTGGGGCGATTTTATAAAACGTTGTTTACACTGCTAAAACATTTGCCGGTATTTAATGTATGAGAAAGGTCATTGATAGTAATTGTCTGTAAACTATTATCCTAAAATAGTAATCACGGATCAATATTTTTTGGATAATAAAATATTATTGTTTTGAATTGTTATTGAAAATTAATTGCTGTTTCTTTTTCTTACAGGTAAGACCATGTGCAAATCAGAACGACGTGAAAGAAACTGGACCTATCCTTTCCATGGTGAGATATTACTTCCTAGAAACACAGTAAGATAGATGTATTTTATTTTTAAATGATGATCTTCTTTTAAAGGAAGATAGTAAAATAATACTTGCCGTGCTTTGTGGAAAAAACCGTGAAGTGTTATCGTCTACTGGCAATAAAAAATGGGACATGTGAATACAACACTAAGAAATGGATATTACGTTGAATGTTATGTGAAAGGATATTATCGGAAACTACCGCTACCCAAGACCAAATAATATCCGCGCTGACATCTTGAAAAACTACGTAGTTCGTTATCAATAAAAAAAATTTTCTTCGTAGTTCGTTATCAATACGTTATCAATATCGTGTCAATATCTAAGTTCGTTATCAATATTATCGTACTACGTAGTTCGTTATCAATAATTTTTTTTTCTTCAAACACTATTTAATTATGAATTGTCATATTTTGGGAAAACTTCTGTTCACAAGTGTTTAACATCTCTTTATAATTATGTTTAAAGAACATGCAAGATGTTTTAAAATACCTTTATGATGTTTTTGACGTTTTGACATAGATCTGTGTCACTGATAAATATCATTTTCTGAGTTTATAAAGCATTCATGCTCCTGGCATGTTCTGTTGACGTTGCTTTATTCTGCTCACCGAAGGAAAGTTTCGTCCGAGACGTAATTCACTAAGCGACGCCGGTCCCCATGGAGACAGCGGTGCGTATTGTGCAAGCCACGCGTGTCGGAGCGAGTTGAACAAGGGCGATCGATACTTGCATCAGCGCCGGGTGGCCGTGTTTGCCGGGATCGGCGCCGATAAGCCGTGCTCTCGCCCCCGCGTTAATACCCAGGGTGCTGTTATTCCTTATTGCGGAGGCGATTGTGCGGGTTATCTCCACGAGAGCAGACAAGCGAAGGCGCTCACGCGTAGGGTGTGCAACGGTGTTTGGGGCGAGCGATGGGGCGAAGAAAGTGATCGAAAATGCGCAAACCACAGGATTGGCCGAGTGCAGAGTGTCTCCTCTCATTTACATCGTAAAGAGTAAGAGCGGAAATGTCGCAGTTTTATTGTTGATATGATGAGTTCTTTCGATCTATTTCATATCATTTGTTCAATTAATTTCGAGATTATTTTACAATGGAGTACATGGAGATGCGTACCTCAGAACACCCGGAATTCAGAACACGCACAGAAGCGATTCCTCATTGAATTGGCTTTCAATATCTTAGTTACAATTGCTCCAAATAAAATGTTGCTTCCGCAGAAAGTAGAATTGAAAGGGTTTTTCAATATGCTTGTTATGGGTTTCTTATTTTCTATGTAAAATCTTCTGAGACAACATAAAGACGTTGCCTTGAAGAGAACCATAAAATTCCTTTCTGTCCGAGTTCGTAAAAAGTAGCACGGTACCGCAAGATGATAAATGCCCTTTACTAAAGTCATGTGAATTTTAATTCGCGTTTGAGGAAAAATAGAACGCAAGAGAGTTTGCTTTTTTCTTTCAATGAAAAGCTCTTGAGGCTTCGCTAATGGTGTCTACGTAGCCTATGAATGCTCTCTTATCCGATCCCCCAAGGCCTCCCATTCAACGATGCCACCAATCAATACCCTCCGCCTCCCGTGAGCTGCGTGTGTGCGGAGCGGGAGCTGCGTCAGCCGTCGCCCGCGCCTGCAGGCAGCGCTCCGCCGCGGGGCGCCCTGGCGCGACGCTGCGGTGGCCGTCAGCCCCGGAGGGGGCGACTGCCGCATGCCTTCCTCGTATGCTTCCTTCTTTCTTGTGTTTATGTAATTCCTATCTTCTCTTCATCTATCTACTAAACTCTTGTTACCGGGAGCGGTAGCTCAGTGCATCAACTGATGTCAGTGCGGCGCCTGTGACCGGGAGGTCCTAGGTTCCCACTCCCCACGGCGGCAGGATTTTCAATACTAGCTTTGCAGCTAGATCGAATTCGGTCGCTGTCTGGAGGAGAATTCTAGCGGCCGGCTGCTCTGATCGGTAGTTTTCCGTGGTTTCTCCGATCTACACCAGGCGAATGCCGGAGAAGAACCCTACCAAACGGGCCACGAACCGCGCGCGATCTGTCCTTCCTCTTCCTTATCCTATCCTCTCCCCTTACACACACACTAACACTAACATGCACTACACTACCACATATTCCGGGAGACCGGTAGAGAACTTAGAGCTTGTCCCGGTTGGGGCGGTGCCCCGCTGGTGGGAGAGTCCTGGTTAGGGGGAAACCCCACTAGCCGACGGTAGGTCGGCGCCGGATCTCGCCATCCAGCGGGGGAAGATAACCCCGCATCTCCCGAGAAAAAACATGCACTACACGAACGGGACTAATGACCAAAGCAGTTGACGTGCCCGGAAACACGAAAAAAAATCAAATCAATCAAATCAAATCAAATCAAATCAAACTCTTGTCGATCCTCTTTTCCCGCATCTACCTCGCGCACTTTTACATCCCCCTTGCCATTCCCCTTTTTCTCTCTTCTGTAGTATCTTTTCTTGCTTGATGTTTTGGCCCATTTTAATTTTATTTTATGTAGTATCGTCTTCCTCATCAACGGTTTCTCTCTATCTTCTTTGTTATCTTTTCCTTCTCCATGTTATTTCTCTCCTTCATTCCTACCCTCCTTTCTTCTCTCCCCTTCTTCTTTGTCTCTTCCGATTTCCTTTCGCCCCCCACTTGGTGTCTCTTTTTTTTCTTCCCTTTTAACTTCTTACCTGTCTCTTTCCAACATAGCAAGTGCGTACCATACGCTTTCGCGCGCCTGCCACGTAGGCATGCCCTTCCCGAGCTCTTTAAAGGCGGGGAGCGGCGGAGGGCGAGCGGGCGGCCTCCATTAGCGGCGTTCCGCAGGGCGCGTGCGCGGGGCGGGGGCGGGGGCGGGGGCGGGCGCGGGGGCGGGGCGCAGGTGCGAAGCGCCACGGCCGGCTGCCGACGCCGGAAGCGCCCCCGCACCGGCCTTCCGGTCGCCCCGGCGCGCGTCGCGGAGCGCCGCTGACGTCAGCCCCGGCGAGCGCGCAAGGGCGAGGCCAGGGAAACAAAAACGCTGTTTAAAAGGAGGCTCTTTGCTTACATGCATTAGCGTCTTAGTCACGCTTGGGTGGAAGGGGTTCGGAAGGGCGGGCGGGCGGTCGTTGTTTTGACAGACAACGCGCTCGCAAGCAGCCGTGAGCTCTCTAACACGGTGAGTGAATTAATTTCCGTGAAAGTAAATATTCGATCATCGCGCAACAATGTCTGATTTCAATTTTAACATTTGTGAAATCGCTAATGGTTTATTGCTTTTAAGGCAGTTTTTGGCTAAGAGAAGTTTCTGCGTTAAGAGACTTGCAAAGACATCTTACGTGAATTCTACATTAAAAAATACTATAATTTAAAATTCTGGAAAATAATTTTAAAAAATTGTGAATTAATTTCTAAGCATATATCCAATATGCACCGAGATTCTTATAAGATTTGCGAATAAAAATAACGAAAAATCTTTTAACTGATTGCTCGTTCGCGTTTATCTCAGGCAGTAGGTCCGATATGACGTTTTGTTCGTCTGTTTATGAAGTGCATTTTGCATCTAAACCATTTTCGTTTTCGTGATCGTAATAATAATTCCGTCGTACATTGATTAAAGCACAAGATGAAAGTACCGGTGGAAATATTGCTCCTTGATGGGATCTACTGCGCCGCTACAGATTATAGTTATCGATTATTCCAAATCAGTGCCGTGCCACAACCATTATGCACACCCAAGATTGCTCTTGCTGTGATGAATCTCGCTTCCGGGACATTTGCCTCCCTTCTATGCCTCGGAGTGAGAAATTGGTCGTGGGCGAGGGAGCACCTGCGGCTCTGTTGCAGGTGCCGCAGTGCAAGTCTGCTCCATCTGCAGCCTTTAATCTCCAATATCTCCGCCTCTTCCCTGTTCCTAACTGTCTTTTCCCACCCACTTCGCCGTTCATTGACATTATTGCCTCAATTCGTAATCTGTTCGACCGTTACTACCAAATCGTTATCTCCCCCCTTTCGACCGTTACCATTTTCGCGAAAAGTGCTGTAACTTCTCTGAACTATCACCACGACTTTTAACAGCCAATACGCTGTCGTTATTACGCAGCCATGTTTACTCCTCTTCGAACGTCATCTTCCACTACTTTTCAACCTGACTTGAAACATTACATTCAGATTCTATTGAATTTTCTTACTAACAACCTGTCTACATGCCAATAAGTTATGATCAATGTAGAAAGCGAGGTATTCAATGAATGCGAGAACACCAAAACACCATTGGAACTTCATAAATTTCAATAGTAATATCTAAAATGTTCCTATCATCTTGAACCAGTGATTTATTTACATGTACCAACATACACATTAAACGGCTATGGAAGTGTTCCTGCATTTTCTTCTACACAATACAGCCCGTGTATCTTTGTAAATTAATAAATTTTTGTGCAAATCACTTCCTTAATCAGAAATGAAAAAGAATACCATTATTCATCAACCTTGATTGCAGTTGAAGTTACACCGCATACCTTGGCATCCCCATTGCAACCCTACTGCCTGAGTGTCATCAACACACTCCCAGGCAGCATTTATGCGATGAACCCTACTCCGCACCACACGTGGCCATTGCTTCGCCGGTGACCTGCGCGGCGCGCAGAGAAGCGCAGCCCATAACGCGGCGGAATGGCCCGTAAAGGGCGGAAGCGGCGGCGCTCGCGACGCCACGAAACCTCCGCGCGAGATCTCTCGGTCGCCTGCGCCGGTCATCGCGGGCCATCGCGTCGCCCAGCGACCGGCTGCTCCTTTCTGCGCGTTGGAGGGCGATCGTGAACGATGGTCAGATACGCGACCGGTCCAAGCGGGACCAGATACGTCATCATGCACATGACTCGAATGCTGGAAGGGTACGAATACCAGAGAAAAGCAGAACAACAATTCGTTGTGGGGAAACTGTGATGGAGGTGATGGAGAGTGGAGTGATGGAAAAAATGATGGAGATTTAGGCATATATTGGAGTAATAAATGTAGGCGACCTAAGTTCGTTTTCGATGTTTCACCAGTATTTACTTTCGCGTTGTCTGTGCCCTCCGCGTTTCCTCTCACTACAATACAACGTTCACTTCTGCATATTGGAACAGATATTGCAAGCAATCTTAGCTAAAGAGTGTGGACTGCAGAGTAGGAAAACGTCCCGTTTAAATAAATTACATACGCTATAGTATAAGAAACACTGAATATCCACCGAAATACATTTTTGAAGTCGTGGCGCTATAATTGTGCTTTGTTTGAGTAACTACAGTTTGAGTAAAATCGAATACCCTCGCTGACCACTGTAGAATTGCTCTCATTTTTGCCGACTGGTTGCAATGTTACACTTTTAGTTTATCGTTTTTAATCGCAGATCAAGGAAAGAGGCGCGGTCAAACGGATCTTATTCGCATTTGCCAATTGCAGCTGTCAGGAAGTCAGACAATGTAGCATTGCACATAGGTCATGGTATTTCCTACAATATTAATGCGTCAGCGAATGTTTTCGTTTGTTTATGAGCAAACGCGTGGTATTTGATATTGAACTGAATTGAAAATTGTGGGAAAAAGCAGGAGAAAGCTATCAAAGTACTGTATGTTTTGTCCACACACTCACGTAATGCGTTTGCATTCTCTCTGTAGCTTTAAATATAGAAATGTTTCATCTAATTATACTTCCTTCATAAAACTAAAGTCACTGGAACTTCAGTAATGATTGATAAGATGAAGATAAGATCTCCATAACATTTGGGGAAAAACAGAAAACAAGTACATAGTAATTAAAAATGAAAATGAGAAAGAGTTGAGCGATAATGATTTCTGTAGTCAGTGTGTATTTTTAAATTAATATTATAGATTACGGTACAAATAGAAAACAAGCTATCAGGCAGAAATGATTTGGCCGAAGCATTTGGCCGAAGTGGTTAATTTTCATGAAAAAAACAACAAAAAAACTGGATATAATTTTCACCCCCTGTCTCCTTGCGAAGTGTGTTATTTGCTATTTATGTAAGAATCTGAATTTACAAAATTCCTCACACTGCAGAAAGTATTTAAGATGACATACTTCTACATTAATTTTAAAAACCTTGGAGGGATATCAAGTTTTTGAAGGTTTTCTTTGACGTGTTATTATTATTATTATTATTATTATTATTATTATTATTATTATTATTATTGACGAAACATGTCTTTGTAGCTGTGCCCTTCCCGTAAAGCGCAAACGTTCTCTCCCACGTCATTCTGGGTTGCCTCCGCGTGTGCCGTGTTACTGCCTCTGCAGTTTGGCCCAGATGAGCCAGCGACTCCATAGCCGCCGGCCCCGCTGCCGGTGTTTCCGGTCGCTTCGCCTAACTTACGTCCACAGTTTTCGTGCTCCCGGAGCCGTGGGCTCTTCACGACTTCCTGCCCCCCCCCTTTCTCGCTCTGGTGCTGGCGACGCAATTATTGCGACAATATCATGTGTTTCTCTCTCTCTCTCTCTCTCTCTCTCTCTCTCTCTCACACACACACACACACACACACACACACACACTCACACACACACACACTCACTCACTCACTCACTCACTCATACACACACACACACTCACTCACTCATACTCACACACACACACACACACTCACTCACTCACTCATACTCACACACACACACACACACTCACTCACTCACTCACTCATACTCACACACACACACACACACACACACTCACTCACTCACTCACTCATACTCACACACACACACACACACACACACACATCCTTCTCGCACTAAGTTCACACGAGCAGTTGCTGACGTCCGGAATGAACTTGCAAAAGGCCGCATTTCCATTCATTCCTCACACCCCATTTCTCTCATGAAATATTGATGGGCTTTTAATACATACGCTCAGATTTTATTTGTTTGTAATGTGAATCAATCAACTAATGGCAATACAAAGTCTGAACTACGTACTCAGGAACGTAATGCCAACTGTAAGTGAATAAATTCTTTTTGAACTCTTCTCTCCTCTCTTCTTCTTTTGGAGTTTGCATGATACATGAGGTGTAGTTCCTGCCAGCAGGAGAGAATCGTGCGCATTTTTGCAGTTTGTGTTGTAATATATACAATCATTTGCATTTCCATTGTACACTTGTTTAGTGCGATTTATGTGCTTAAATACCGTACCTTCCCTACTGTCAGTTTCATATGTAACTTCAAATCATATGTCGTTGACGCAGAATATTTAAAGGAAATGCGCTAGACTTGTTTGCGCTTGCGGATCTTTGTTTGTTTGTTTCTTTCTTTGTTTCTTTCTTTCTTTGTTTGTTTCTTTGTTGGTTTCTTTCTTTCTTTCTTTCTTTCTGTCTTTGGAGATGAGGATCAATGATTGACGATAGCGATAATGATGGTGAAATACAAGGCAGAGGAAACGCAAGAACCGGAATAAAATCCGGAGAGGTCGCTCTGCCAACCCCCAAAATTCACATAAGTCGGTCGAGAAGTACTAGTTCTTCAAATTAATACATACGAATTCAATTCCTGCGGATGAATACTCTGATGAAGGACACTTCACCGCAAATGTTGGGTAGTCCTGGGAAATAAAGTGAATTCACATGCTAACCAGGATTTTAATGCTTTCATGTGAGACAAGTATCTTATTTATTGCGTTATAACATCGTGCTAAACTAAATATTAGAAGCGCATAGGCCCATCATCCACTTCACCATTATTATAATTATTCATATTTCGTAGTCACTGAAATCTGAATCACTTTTATTCCCCACCTCCCATTGCCATTACTCTTCTCCATGGGCTTCTTCGAACAGCATCTATCCTTTCGTCCTCCATCTCCTCTCATTGTCTTTCCTTCGCTCTCGTCATCTTTCTTCCATCCTCTTCGCGCCATGTTCGCTTCGCATTCGTCTCCTCTCCGTCCCTTCTCGTCACCTCATGCGTCTTTCTCCTAACCTCCTCCGATCTCCATCCCCCTCCCGCCCCCGACCCAACGCCTTGGTGCGTCCGCCGCCGCGGGCCCTGAGCGTGCTGGCGGGCGATGCGGGGCGGCGCGAGCAGATTTTGGGCGCTAGGCTTGGCGAGGGCCGTAAAGACGCCGTAAAGCGTCTGGCGTCGCCCTCCTTTCGCCCGCGGGCGGCGACGCGATCGCGCGCCGGATCGCCCCCGCCCCCGCCCCCGCCCCCGCCCCGCCCCCTCCTTCGCCCGGCGAGTGCGACCTCTGAGCCAGCGCTATATGTGCGCCAGGCGACCGGAAGTGCGTCCGCTGCGATCAACACGCGTGGCGAAGGAAGAGAGAGTGCCAACCGAGGCGTCGTGGCTTGGCTTAACCTAAAAGCTAATGCTTTTTTTGGAGGGAGCAACGCTAAATGCATTTAACCCAATGAATTTGGTATAAATCCCGCCTAGAAAGTTCATGTCGTTGTTTTCAACATCGATGTTTCTATAAAAAAATAAATTGTTCGTGAATGAAAAATGCTCATATTCACAAATTTGTAGAAAATAAAATATGAAATTAGTATTACCTTCGAGTACACTAAGAGTACTATCTGTTGCCCGAAATAATTCAAATGACCTAGTATTTCCTTCATTTTTTCACGAATTTCGCACTTTTAGAACAGTTTTTAATTTTGTTTTCAAATAAATTTTAATTATAAATTAATATGCACGGCAACTGTTACATCGTGTTTTGTTGCGCACAGATTTAAGGTTAGAGGATACTAAAGCAACTTTAAAAAATCGATAGTGTTTGGAGGATGTATTTTTAACATCGCTGTTTTGCAGCATTCCTTGTTGTTGCTTCCCTAGTTTCTACTCAGCGACGTGACTCGCTCCCATGTGGCGTTTCCCAGAAATGTTTGAAGATAATTTCGTAGAAAGGAAAGAGCACCTGTTTCGTGTTACAGTCCAATCTTTGTTCAGTCTTCAGGTGATCCTAATGTAAACAAAGTGAACCCAGTATTCATCCGCGAGTTCTCATTTTATGAGAGAGTTCGTGCACGCCTTAGCGGGCTGCTCTGTCGATCTTCTGCGCCTGCGCAGATGCACAAAAGTGATGCAAACTTTAACTGCGCATACGGAGAATATCGATTGTGCTTTAACGTTCGAGGGTGCACAAACTCTCTGTTGGCCGATTGCTCTGGCCTCCTCCTTCAACGGATCACGTGTTCCCGAACTGGCAGATGCGTCTGCGGCAACTCCAGCCCCGCCTGCGATAAGAACGGGGCTCTGAGTTCCAGCGACACACGCTTCCCGCTTCGCAATTGTCATTCCTACTGCCTTTGGAGGCTTGTTCCCAAGCGGTTCGGCAATCTCTTAACGGTCAATGTTATTTTTTACCTTCAGTTTCGCGAGTAAACACTCTTAAAACTAGTTTTTTTCACACTTGTAAATGATTTGCCTCTCTTAGGCTATGTAAAAGACGGCCACTGCAACATCATCCGCCATTATCAAATGATTAGGTACATACACATACACACACATACACACCAAAAAATATTGAAAGATATTACATAGATCCTGTAACACCAGGCGAATAGAAGAACTGACTGCTCTACTTCTCACGGAGCCCAAGGAAGGCTGCGTTTGGAGCTTTGTTTCGAGTCAATCTTCGATATAGTTGTCAGCGCCGGACGAAGGATATAAGGTTTCTTCGCCGCCATTACACGATGTATTTGCCTTCGCGTGAGATGGAAAACGCGGGAGACAAATTATGATCAGTGGCTGTAATTAGAGTTACCTGTAACCGTTTTCTGGGTTCTGCCATCGTTTCTCTCTCTGGACACCTTTGTATTTTCAAATTTGCATATAAACAAGGAAATACATAATTTCGAAAATAATTATACTGCGGTTTTTACAGAGCTGCGTGTGAAATAAAACAGCTGCTATTCCAAGCGGAAGGTTGCACGCCACTATAGTGACGTGTAAAGTCCCGATTGGACGCCACCGTAACAGCTGATGAAATGTCAAACGCAGCAGTGTAAAAATCCCAGTATAGTATTTGAAGAAGTGAAATGTCACACGTACAAACCCGCAAATACAAGCTACCAATAAGAAGGTATATTGGACACGTGCGTTTGTTTACATCAGGATCATTTTAAGGCTGAAAAGACCTTGCTCTAATGTAGTGAACGCAGAGAGAAGGAACTTTGTTACATAGTAACGTCACCGGCCGCCATCCGCATTCAAAACAAATAAGCCCTCCGGTTATAATAAACTCTCATCAGCTGCGTTAGTGAACATGCTAACACATACTTTCACGGAAAAATATCGCCGTAGTTGCGCGAATTCACAAGTATTCCAGGAAGAGGGTCTGGTGAGTTGAGGGAGGTGAAGGGGGCTTAGAATCGTGTCACCGAGGGAGAGGCTCTTCATTGGCAGATCTGCCCGGCCTGAATACGTCATGAACGCAATCATACGTTAAAATGGAATAAAACCCGTTTTAGGTAGGACATCGTCAATTTCCTGAAAGGGTCGTCCAGATAAGAAAACAAATGCAATAAGAATTGAGATGGGGTTAAGACTTCACTAAGGCATACAGACTAAACAATATAGAATGGAGTGTTAACTGCTCTCAATAATAATTATTAAAAGTTTGAATATGCGGCGATTGGATATTTTACTACATTTGGGAATGTTAAACATAGCTGATAAACTTTGCCGTATGTTGGGATTATCCGTAAAACCAGAGTCGACTGTTAATTTCCTCGTTCCAGGGAAGTATGAATCGAGGGGGTGAAATAAGGCTGCTTCGGCCTTTTGTTACAACGTCTTGATTTCCGCTATATTTCAGTGCTCCCTTGAACACACTCGCATTCCGTTGAAGAGAGCAGCTGCGTCCTTGTTCGCGAGTGGGCCGTCCCTGCAGCAGCACCGCTTCTTATTTGCACTGCGCTCAGCGGCCGCGGCAAAAGAATCGCGCTGGGCTGTGACGGCGCTTTCCTCGCACCGCAGGCGTCGGCGGCGCTGCGTGGGGTCACCGGGAGTGTTCACCGCAAATGCAGCGAGGCAGTGGGCCGCGCAGGGCAGGGTAGGCCGGGCGCGAGGGGGCGGGGCAGACCGGGGCGGACGGCTCCGCGGTCGGCGCTGATTGCGGCGGTGACGCCAGCCACAGCCGGGGCGACCCGA